>JAPQWN010000003.1:85075058-85365058 GCA_028538565.1 Umbellularia californica
GGACCTTCTCTTGGTCTTTGTCCTCTAAAAATCTGAGGTTATAGCCAAGCCAAGCGAATCAAGAGCATCCTCTGTTCTCATCTGCATGGATGATGGCGAAGCCCATACATGGATTGCGACCGTCAATCTGAATGGGTCCCCCACAATCTCCTGAAAAGTTAGATCCACCTTTTCTTGCTTTTCATTGTAGTTTGTATTTTTCCAAAAGAGACAAAAATCACAACTCTTGTCTTTCATTATTGATGAGAATTGTAAATCGGCTATAAACCCCAAAATCGGCTATAAATGCCAAACAAAATCGCCTTTCACGGCAAACCAAGGAAATGTCTCTTTTCTTAAATATTTGTGCAATGGAAAACTTGAAAGAAGTTGATTTCCTTTTTACTTGCGAAGGTTGATCTCCGGATTACCACTTGCAATTCCAAGTAAAATAGAAAATCTGGCACACCCACACAAAGAAATGTTGATGCACGCTTCAGCCCCCCGGGCGCGAAAGGGCCGGACCCGACGGACTCCCACGTCCGCCGACCCTGGTAGCACCCTCGGCATTTGGAGCGCGTTCCATCAAGCTGGCACACCCGGTGGGACACGTTCATTTGAGAACACGGTGCTCGGAAATGAAATATTGGCATATCATACTTTTTGCTCTATGCTTATACTTCTTTTCCGGATTCCTTGGCTACTTTCTAGCTGGTAGCCTATGTTGGATTTTGCATCCTAAAAAAAAAAAATGAGATGGGATTTTTTTTTGGAAATTTCTATTTCTTTGAGATTGTTTCCACTCTTTCTCTTTTAAAAAAAAAAATTAGTTTTCTTAGTTTGAATTCAAAATTGAGAAACTTTGATCCTCTCCTATGGTTCGTGTGCTCGCGGAAATCGTTGAGCCCGTCCGAAATGGGTTTTGGGCTATCGTTTCTCTTCGATGAGTTCATTAGAGATTTAAAAAAAAAAAATCAGTTTTCTCATTTTGGATTCAAAATTGAGAAACTTTGATCCTTTCTCTTCTGGGCATGTGTGCTCGCGGAAATCGTTGAGCCCGTGTTCGGATCGAGGATTGGGCCATCGTTTCTCTTCGATGAGTCTGTCAAAAAAAATTTTAAATAAATAAATAAAAAGACATAGACCACTAAGGTTAAACCAATTGCGTTCTTTGATCACGATTGATTCAAGAAAAGCCTTGTCCAGAGTGTGGAGACAGCCTGACTGTTCTAGGCAAGGGTCCTCCAAACGGGTTCATTAAGTAATCCTACCCTTACCTGGGGGCAATTCTATCAATTGAGGTTTCATAAGACCGGATTAGGAGGCCTATGTGTACTCTCTCGTCTTTAAATCTTAAAAAATTAAAAAAAAATCAAAATAAAAAAAAGATTTTCAAAAAAAAAATCTTAAAATAAAAAAAATCTTCAAAAAAAAAATAAAAATAATCTTAAAAAAAATATTTTTTTAAAAAAATAATAAAAATAATAAAAATAATAAAATAAAAAAAATCATTTCAAAAAAAAAATCTTCAAAACTCGTCACTTTTGATTTCAGATCTGAGAAAGTTTGGTTTCTTCTTTTCTGAGCACTGGCGCTCGCGGAAATCGCCGAGACCGTGTTCAGATTGGAATACCATTTGCTCTCCTTTATGGAACCAATCTTGACATTTCAAAAAAATAAAAAAAAAACTCGTCACTTTTGGATTCAGATTCGAGAAATTATGGTCTCTTTCCTTCTGAGTACTGGCGCTCGCGGAAATCGTTGAGCCCGTATTTGAATCGGAATGCCACCTGCTCTCTTTGACGAATCCATTTCTGACCTTTCAAAAAGAGAATCCCATTTCATGGATGCGATTTCCAACATTTGTGCTTAGCAATACTGGTACGCCCTTTCAGGGTCTACTGTATCTGTGACCGGCACATTTGTAACTCCTACCTTATATTCTTCTTATCTCGAGCAAGCTCCGCTTCTTGATAAGTCGAATTTAGGTATACAATTGCTTCTACCAGTCATTGGAACGCTCATTTCGGGCCTACCATGCTTGCAACCAAAACAATTGTACCCTCTATGGCTTTTTGCCTTCTTCATGTCGCTTGGGTCATGTCCCTTGAGCGATTTGAAAAGACAACCATAGAAATTCCCATTTATGATCATTATATTCTTGTGATTACTAATGGATGTGGTCTTGTTTCAGAAATTTTGAAACTAACAATGGCAGCTTCACTGATCATCACCTTCGATGAAAACAAGCACCAACTCATGCTTCAACAGAAGCAAAGCGCGCGCACTCATAAGCGCCCTGCCAGCTGCCGAAGCGTCAACTCCCTCGGCAACTCTCCGAACTCCGGGTCGACCTCGACTCCCCGGACTATCTTCTTTGAGACGCTGGGACCATTCCCACTTCCCGAAGAACAAACTGCGCCTGCCAAAAGGCAGAAGATCGCCTCTCAACGTGTCACTCCCGTGACACCAAAGGCGAGCGTCCAAAAACCCGAAGCCCGCTGCACCCCCGCGAAGCCTCGACCCACAAACAACCAGGTCTATCCCAACACTTCGTCTCCAAGACCTTCCCCAAAACAAAGAAGGTCTCAAACTTCCACCAAGCCAGCATACCTGGCCCCACTCAAGGAGAACCAGTTCTACCCTCTTGCCTACATGAAAGAGGAGAGACCCATCTCCAACCTGACTCCCAAGTCAACCCAGCATGAGCCGGCTTGTTCCTACAGGCCCAAAATCAGATCATGCATCACCAGGCCTCTACAAGCACCTGCTAAGGCCTACACTCCTTCAGTTCGACCCTTCATCTCTACAGGGGCCGAACTCGAAAGGTTCAAAGCTTCGCTGCAACAGGCAAAGGACCGGGTCCGGATCCTGTCCTTGCCTAGCTACAAAGAAGACAGGCTCGGCTGCTGCGCCCAAGGGAGCACATCCTTCATCGTCAGAGCCCAGCCAGAGCTGACCAAAGCTCAAATCGCTCGTCGAGCACGCCGCCGTGCGTCATATCGACAAAAGAGACTAGAGAAGCAACGGACCCAGCCTCCTACACTTCAAGTCTCCCACAAATGGGTCAAAAAAGAAAGACCCGACCAAGTTGCTGCCGTCCATATGGTTGGAAAAACCAGAAGACGCCAAAAGTCAGCATAAAAAATCCATGTCCGACGTCCGGTGACCCGTAGCGTCACCAGGACACGAAGATATCCCGAAGAATCTCCTGCCCCTTCAAGCCAAGGACGGGAGAGTAATCCTTCATCAAGCTCTTCATCAAAAAGAATGAGCTTCAGCTCAGTCACCAGGACGGTTTCTTCGTTTGAATCCTGAGGGATGAACGTCTTGGCTACAAGTTCTGAGCCACCACCTCAGAATCCACCTCAAGATGATGCGCTCACACGCATCCAGCAGTTGGAACAAGGCCAGCAGAGGATTGAAACTCTAATGGAAAACCTTCTCCTTGTTGTCCAAAATCAGGTGAACAATGAGCCTCCTCCGCATCGCAATAACAAGGAAAATTGTGAAGAAAATGAGTCACACGCCCTTACCAAAAAGGACGTAGACAGTATCCTCGCCAAAGCTAAAGAAGAGGATATACTCAAAGAGCATGGAATCAAGCCACCATATCCTTTATGGATGAACTCGGTCCCGTTCCCCACAAAATTCAAACATCCTACTCTCCAAACATATACGGGGAAAGGATCAACCAGACAGCACGTCATCCACTTCAAGATTTTGACGGGAGCTATCGCGGATCAAGATGCACTCAAGATCCGCCTCTTTGCAAGTACCCTAAAAGGTACGGCCTTCGATTGGTACTCCACTCTTCCGGAGAACTCCATCCAGAACTGGGCTATGCTGGAGATACGCTTCCTGACCCACTTCCAAGGTGAAGATCATCCTGTTACTATGGCTCAACTCTGCAGCCTAAAACAGGGAGAGAATGGGTCGACTTATGACTTCGTTCACAAGTGGAAAGCAATGGCGTACAAATGCTCAGATGTACTGCCACGAGCGTCGCTAGTCGACATCTGCCGTAACAACATGAGAGCCAGAATACGCTCCATGATCATCGGCAACAAATCAAAAAATCTGGGAGAACTCCTGGAAGCTTCTATGGAAGCTGAAACGGTGATTAAAGATCTCAACAGTCAGAAGTCATCAAGAAAAGAGCCAACCGCCATTGCAACCTCTAAACCAAAGAAGAAAGAGGTCCTCAATGTGCAAACCAAGTCAGCTCCTCAGCAACCAAAGAAAGCTGAAAACAAAACTGCAGGTAAAAGGCCTGAACTCTCTGATGCCTTCAAGGAACGTGTAGAAAAGAAATATCCGTTCGATGAAGATGTTGAAGAAATCTTTGAGGCTCTCCTAGCAAATGGCAAACTCCTTTTGCCAGAGCCCAAAAGACCGGGAGACGTTGGCAAAACCAACGATCCTCGGTACTGTCCATACCACCAGATGGTCTCGTATCCTCTCAATCAATGCTTTGTTGTGAGAGAGAAGATAAACGAGATGTGGAAAAACGGAGTCATCACCTTTGACAAAAACTATGGGACTGCCTCCGTCAACATGGTGTCATGTGGACAAACACCAAAATCACCGAAGAAGAAGATCACTACTTCCTTCAAGGTGATAAAAAGAATTCAAACGTCCGAAGTGTTGGTTCCTTGCCCGACACCAGACGGACAACCCATATGGGTACATCCCGATCTCCTGGAAGATGAAAACTGGGAGATCGTAAAAACAAAGCAGACAGCTCAACAGCGAAGGCAGGCTAGGAAACATCTCCTCAGGCTCAAACGGCAAGAGAAGACCCAGCCAAAACAAGAAGTCCATGAAAAGGCAGAGGCCTCCTCTACCACTTCACTCGGGGCAACAAAAACGTCCCTTCCAGAGACTTCAAAGGCGGTAAGAAACTTCACTCTCAGTGATTTCATGCCACCTCAATTCAAAAAAGAAGCCATGCAGGGGGCATCATACTCTTGCAACTCGGTAGTTGGATTCTCCATTGATAGATACGAGTCCAGCGACACCGACGATGGATTCGAGCCCAACTACACCGGCGAGTGGGAGGAATCTCTTGAAACAGGAGAGTATCTCTTCGACGAAGAATGGGTTCCTGAAACTCACCTTATGCCAGTAATCTGGTATAACCCCTTGCAACCACAAGGATCCTGGTCTAATGATGAAGAAGACCAAGAGGCTGCACAAGAAGATGCTGTTAACCCAGCACCTGTCGTTGCTCCAGTGGAAATCAACTATGTTGAGCCACACGGAGAAGACGAAGAAGAGGATCTGGCTCCCATACCTGATCTTGAAGAATATGCAAGGATCTTGCAGCGTCTCGCTCTAGAACAAGAGCAAGATCGCGTTAACGAGCCTCCTCGCAACCCAGAGCCTGAAGTCCCTGAAGATAATCAGGGACATCCACCCTTAACTCCTAAAAATGGAGAACATTGCTGGATAGACGATCCTCTTACATCCGAAGATGAGTCTGACTCCGAGCAGGCAACATCTCCTATCAGAGCTTCCTGTAATGTAATATATCAGGACTATAGCTCTTCTGAAGCGTCGTCTGATGAGATTACCTATACTCCGACGACGCCTAGCAATGTATTCTCTAGAGCTATCTCGTCTCACGTGACTTTCACAGAGATGACACCCTCTCAGGTTTCTTCTCCTGAGACTGTGACTTCAGGATACACATTCTTCCCGACTGATCATCATGAAGAAAACCCAGATAATGATGCTTGGGATGATGAAATAGTCAACACAGAAGAAAAGCTGCTGGATGCTGTTCAGGACTTGCTCCCGGAAAATGCTCCGTGCAACACACTCACTGAGGATGGCAACTCTGCTGCAGATACATCCTCAGTGGATGAAAAACGACAGCCTCTTGATCTTGAAGACAATCTTCCAAACGAAGGTCCTTCTCAAGAAGCTCTCGAAGTTGGTAGAGGCACCCGCTCTGGCCGGGACTACCACAAGAATTACAACCAATCTTCCTTTACTTATGTAAATCCTTCGGGAAAAGATGTTGTAAGCGCCCCCAGTGGCAAAAACAATGAACATGCAGGCCCCAAGGAGGCTTTCAAGTATGACTTGGTTGAGCACTTCAAACACATACCTGCCCGTCTTCACATCCTAGACTTATTGCGAATGTCTCCACGCACTCGTGATAATCTCATCTCAGAATTATAAAAACTGAATGAGGATGTCGACAAACATGCCCCACAAGTCCTCCAAATTGAAATGGACTACCGGGTCAAAAACTCAAAAACCTCCTTAAAAGGAGAAAAAGAGAAAAGCGAGGGATCATGCATCCAATGCCTCTCAGTTCAAAAGGCAGCCAGTGCAACCATCGCCTTCACTAAGGAAGACCTCCTACTTGGCGAAGCAAGGCACAACCGACCCCTGTACTTCACAGGGTACATCAAAGAAATGCTGATACATAGAGTTCAGATCGACCCAGGTTCTGCACTCAACCTTATCTCCACTTCGGCTCTTGAAGAGTTGGGCATCCCACCCAGCAAGCTAAGCCACACATCTGTATCTATCTTTGGATACGATGGGAGCGCTCAAAGGCCTATCGGCAAAATCAGGTTCAAATTGCAAATCGGTGATCTTATCTCTGAGGTCACTGTGTATGCAATAAAAACCCCCTCATGCTACAACATCCTTCTCGGACGTCCTTGGATACACGAGAACGGTGTTGTCCCTTCAACTCTACATCAATGCATCAAGTTCGTCGGCGACGACGGCATGGTACATCGAGTCTTTGGGAACAGAAAACCCTTCAAAGGTAAAGAAGTCCACTTCGCAGACTCCCAGATGTATGAAGGAGAAAAAGAAGAAGAGGAAATATCACCCCCTGCTGAAAACCACCAGAAAGATAAAGGCAAGGCTCCTCAAAAATCACCGGAAGAAAACAAACCCTCCGGCAAATTAGAAGAGAGTAGTCAATCTCCCTTCATCATCTTCCTCAAATCTTCAAAACCTTTGGTCATCACAATCAGAGTGAAGAAGGCAAAGCAAAAGCCTGGGGGCAAATTTGTTGTTTCTCTCGTGTCTATCATGCAAGGCACAGACTCGGACTCAGAGCCAAAAGACGATGCATCGTCAAGCCAAGCTGACACTCAGCAAGTTCAGCCTGCTCTCACTCCGATGGAGACACCTGCTGATGTAGAAGATCCTACGTCTGCTACCTTTGTTGTTCCGGCAACATCACCAAAGCAAAGACCAATCTTTTTTCATAGATCGGATGCTTCTTCATCAAGTTCCTTGCTTGAACCTTTCCAAAACGAAGGTATGCCTCAACTATCTCTATACAGTCCTGTGGCACAAGCTATCATGAAGAAAATGGGCTTTGACACTCAGAACCCAGTCGGTTTGGGAGAAGGTCGCGGTATTCTCACGCCATTGGGGCCCGCCTTGACCAAAAGCCAGTTGGAAGATTGGAGACTCTACGGATATATAGAAAAGTCTTCACATGGGTTAGGGTATGATCCTGACACTCCCCTGAGACAGTTGACACAAAGGCTTAAAAGTCGATTTACCGACCAAGCCTCAACATCTCAAATCCATAAAGACATCGATCTCCTTGGATATCTCTTTAAAGAGTTACCTGACAAAGATCCAGGAAGCTCATCCAATTGGTACGATTTCTCTGAGGATGAAGAGGAATCGCCCGATGACACAGACGGGTGGCATCCTGACCCAGAAGAACCCTCGCCTCCAAAAGAAATACCAGACTCAACAGGCGATTGGGACTATCTCATAGCAAGCCTTGAGGAGATCACCAATCAAGAAAATCCATGGAAAGGAACAGAGCCTTGGTCTGGTAATGCAGTCAAAACCCCAGAAGGTTTCGTTGAGTTGGAAGCCTCTGAAAATATTGTGGAGGAACCACCTTCGAACCTTCCGACAGAAGATCCTGTTCAAAAGATAAACTTGGGAACACCTGATAACCCACGTCCTGTATTCATAAGCAAGAATATAAAGGATGATGAGTTACCCGAGTATATCGCTTTTCTTCGTGAGTTCGTTGATTGCTTTGCATGGTCCTACGCTGAAATGCCTGGTTTAGACCCCAAAGTAGCAGTCCACAAACTCAATCTTCAAGAAGACATCAAGCCTGTCAAACAAGGCCAAAGAAGATTCCGTCCAGATGTGATGGATAAAATTGAACAAGAAGTTCAAAAACTCAAAAGCGTTGGCTTCATCCGTGAGGAACAACATCCAGAGTGGTTGGCCAACATTGTCCCCGTGACAAAGAAAAATGGGCAGATCAGAGTCTGTATTGACTATAGAGACTTGAATGGCGCTTGCCCTAAAGATGAATTCCCGCTCCCCATACCGGAGGTGATGATTGACAATACCTACGGATTCGAGCAAATGACATTCATGGATGGCTTCTCTGGTTACAATCAGATAAAGATGCATCCTGAAGATGAAAAACACACTTCATTTCGGACTCCATTTGGCGTGTATTGCTACACTGTCATGCCATTTGGTCTGAAAAATGCTGGTGCCACATATCAGAGGGCTATGATGAAAATATTCCAAGATATGCAACACAAGACGGTCGAATGTTACGTTGATGACCTCGCCGTCAAAAGCAGAAGAAAAGAAGACCATCTCAAAGATCTTCGGGAAGTCTTCCTCCGACTCCGCAAACACAAACTGCGGATGAATCCTCTAAAATGCTTCTTCGGCGTCTCGTCGGGTAAGTTTCTCGGATTCCTTGTTCGGAAAGCTGGAATAGAACTTGACCCCATAAAAGTCAAGCTATTCTAGAAATGCCCACTCCAAGAACCTTGAGAGAATTAAAAGGGCTCCAAGGGAGATTGGCCTACATCAGACGGTTCATCTCCAATCTTTCGGGGAAATGCCGTCCATTCTCTCGATTGATGAAAAAGAGTGTAGACTTTGTCTGGGATGCCGACTGTGAAGCCGCATTTCAAGATATCAAGTCATACCTGACCAAACCTCCGGTGTTAGCTGCCCCTGCCACTGGAAAACCATTCATCTTGTACACAAGAGCTCTTGATCATTCTGTAGGCGCTCTGCTTGCACAAGAAAATGATGAAAGAAAAGAAGCTGCTCTATACTACCTCAGCCGCATGCTAGTAGGTGCAGAGCATCGTTACTCTCGAGTCGAAAAAGAATGCCTTGCAGTGATGTTCGCCGTACAAAAGCTACGTCACTACTTGCTTTCCAACACAGTCTACCTCGTCTCAAGGATCAACCTCTTGAAGGTCCTTGTTACAAAAGCAGGTTCTCTCAATGCCCGACTGGCAAAATGGTCCATCCTTCTATCACAATTTGATATCAGGTATGTGCCACAAAAAGCAATCAAAGGCCAAGTTCTAGCAGATTTCCTCGCAGAGCATCCATTGCCTAAAGATTCTCCACTCAGAGATGATCTCCCAGACGAACCCGTCTACAACGTGGAGACCTTCTCGCCAAATGCCTCCTGGGACATGTACTTTGACGGTGCAACCAGGACAAATGAAAAAAGACAGCTGATATCGGGAGTTGGCATCCTCTTTGTTAGCCCTAACAGATACATGATTCCACATGCTTTTTCGCTATTGGAACCATGCACAAACAATGCAGCTGAATACCAAGCTCTGATCCTGGGATTGGAACTCGCCATTGAATCCGGTATCACCATGCTGGAAGTCTTTGGAGACTCTCAACTGATCGTCAACCAGATGAATCAGAAATATGAAGTCAGGAAGCCTGATCTGCTGCCTTACTACAATAAGGCACAATCGCTTCTGCAAAAGTTCTACATCTGCAACATCACCCACATTCGTAGAGGTGAAAAAATCCGTGCAGATGCCCTGGCTGGACTTGCTGCATCTATGGCAATTCAAGAAGGGGAAAACATGCAAATTACAGTGTGTGAGAGAAAGATCCTCCCTCCTCTTAACACACACCAAGTAGTTGCTGAATGCCACTAAGTGGTTGGAACTCGGATCTCTATCCTTCAAACTTCAATCGGCGACTGGAGGGATCCGTTCATTGATTACACTATGTTCGGAATCCTACCTGAAGATCCAAAAGAACGGGTAAGCATTCAAAGGCGAGCCCCAAACTTTCATTTGGATATTCCTTCAAAAATCCTCTACAGGAAATCCTTCAACGGAGTACTTCTACGCTGCTTGTCACAACAAGAGGCCGAAGAAACACTTAAAGAAGTTCATGCTGGTCTTTGTGGAGCCCATCAGGCAGGTCCTAAGCTCTATGATCAGATAAAAAGGTTAGGTTACTATTGGCCTACCATGGTACCCAACGCAATGCAATTTGCCAAGCGCTGCCAACAATGCCAAGTTCATGGAGACTACATTCACATGCCTCCAGAATGGCTGCATCCTACAGCAATCTCATGGCCTTTTGAAGCATGGGGCATGGACATCATAGGTCCTATCTCTCCCCCTTCAAGCAAAGGTCATCGCTTCATCTTCGCCGCTACGGATTATTTTTCCAAATGGTCAGAAGCATTTGCGTTCAACGAAATGAAGACCTCATCAGTCCTTCAGTTCCTGCGCACCAACATCATTTGTCGTTTCGGCATACCTAAAAGATTCGTCCATGATAACGGACCACAATTCTGGGATCATCGATTCTACAGGTTCTGCGACAAATACAAAATCCAAAGCTGTCCTTCAACTCCATACAATCCGGCAGCAAACGGATTAGCAGAAGCCTTCAACAAGACACTCTGCAAAATCCTCAAGAAAATGGTCTCTAGTCACAAAAGAGACTGGAGCGACAAACTGCCTGAAGCTTTGTGGGCCTATCGAACCACCGTTCGAGGACCAACCCATAGCACACTATTCTCCTTGGTCTATGGATACGAAGCTGTCGTGCCATTAGAAGTCCAAATTCCTTCTCTGAGGGTATCTCTACAAAATGACATGACTCAAGAAAGCAATGCGAAATTACGACTTCATGAGCTGGACAATCTCGATGAGAGACGGCTCGAACCTCGACAAAGCATTGAACTTTACCAAGCACGCATGGCAGGATCTTTTGACAAAAGGGTCCGGCAACGCGCCTACAAAAAGGGTGACTTGGTTCTTGCGGAAAAAAGACCAATGGTCTTCGCATACAAATCCAAAGGCAAATTTGAACCAAAATGGGAGGGACCCTACGTCATCGACAAGGTCTTCTCCAACGGCGCATATGCCCTCCTGAACATGGAAGGCGACAGATGTATGCTGCCTATCAATGGCAAGTTCTTGAAGCAGTACTACCCTTGAAGACTTACCCAACTGGGTAAGAGCAATGCCTGTATTGCCAAAACCTGCTCTCAGGTACTCGCTCGTCAAACCCACTCTCTTTAGAATTTTCATTTCAAATGTCAAAATTTCCAGAGATTCAAAAACAATGCTTACTTTTATCATTTCATTGTTCAAAAACAAAAAAATCCAAGTTTAGGAGCCTCTCCCTGACTTGACCAAAACTTTCGATCCTTGAACCAAAATTCATGGTTTGAAACAAAAATCCAGATTCAGGGATTTCCACCCTAGTCCACCTTACCTTTTACCACCAAATGGTTTTAGGTCAAAATTTACGACCCTCGTGTCTTTAAACAAAAAAAATTGGTTTTTCAAAAACCGCGGGGAAGTGACACTTAGTCGATACTCGCAAAACTCAAAAATCGGAAGGATGCGAACCCCATTCGATACTTCCAAAACCTCTAAAAATCGTGGAGACGCAACATTTCAGTTGATATCCACAACCCAAATTTCAAAAATCATGGAGAAGCAACATTTCAGTTGATATCCACAAACCAAATTTCAAAAATCGTGGAGAAGCAACAAACCAGTTGATATCCACAACCCAATTTCAAAAATCGTGGAGATGCAACATACCAGTTGCTATCCACAACCAAAATTACAAATGGTTCGAGAAAACCTCAAATTTCAAAAATCGCGGAGAAACAACATCAAGTCAGTCCCGCAAAACCAAAAGTTTTGGGAAAAGCAGGGAAGCGACGCTTAGTCGATATTTGCACCCCAATTCGCGAGGAAGCGACATTCCATCGATACTTGCAAAACCTAACCCGCGAGGAAGTGACATTCCATCAATACTCGCAAAACCGAATGAGCAAGGAAGCGACATTCCATCGATACTTGCAAGACCATTCAGTGGGGAGGCGACATTTAGTCGATACCTGCATTTTGAAAACCAAAACTCGGCTATAAATGCCAAAATCCGGCTATAAATGCCAAAACAAAAATTTCCGGCTATAAACGCCAAAATCGGCTTTCATGCCAACAAAACAAAACTTGGTTTTCAAAAAACTCGGCTACAAATGCCACACAAAAAAAAAACCTGACTCTCATGTCAAAACCGGCTATAAATGCCACAAATTGGCTATCAATGCCACCAAACCGGCTATAAATGCCACAAATTGGCTATCAATGCCACCAAACCGGCTATAAACGCCACCAATTGGCTATCAATGCCACCAAACTGGCTGTAAATGCCACAAAAATCCGGTTTTCATGCCAAATTCGTTTCCCCTACCAAAACAACCATTTGACAAAAGATTTTCACAAAATGACAAAGCTTTTGATCAAATCCCATTTAGCAATCGCTTTCATCACAAAAAGATTTGAGTGAGCGTAGAAAAAAAAAACAAAAAAAAAAGGGTACCAAAAAATACATGTGGTACCAAAGCAAAAAAAAGGAAAGTGTTCACAAGCACTACAAAAAAAGAAGTACCAAAAAAATACATGTGGTACCAAAAAAAAAAGAAAGTGTTCACAAGCACTACAAAAAAAGAAGTACCAAAAAAATACATGTGGTACCAAAAAAAAATAAATAAGAAGAATAGTTTCTGCTACAAAAAATCAGGAGCTCAGCCAAAAATGGTCTCCAGCCAAAGCTTCAGCTCCTCAAGCAAACTTTTGGCATCAACCGTCAGAGTTTCCAAGGCACGCTTCTTCAGGAACTTGCCATGAGATGCTGGCGAATGCCGTAACCCTTCTTTAACACCGGGAAGCTCTTCCCCAGCAGTTTGGCATTTTTCGTTTTCTAGAGTCCTCCTCTCGAGAACTTGACCGGCATCTATAACCCTGCGAATCAGAGTACTCTCCCTGTCACGAGCCTCTGTTATAGCAGTCCACTCAGCATCAACTTGTGCCTTCAATTGCTCAAGATGCTTCCTGGCCATTTCGACCTCTCCATCAAGGATGTCAAGATCGCGCTTTAATCCAAGGATGACTAGCTCTTCCTTATTCTTCTCTCGGACTGCCTGCTTCCTGCTCTGTGTAGCCTCATTCAGGTCAGACTTAGCCTTATCAGCAGGGTCCAAGAACATCTCCTTGAAGAATTGGTCGTCAGGGAAATCCATGGTCTCAAACCACTTGTCACCCAGTGCAATGATGCTATCAACGATCGCCCTGGCACCTGTGACATCCAGACCAACCTCTTCGGTATCAGTGAGAATCTCCTGTACATGTGGGATCATGCCAAATCCTGCCTCCAAGTGTCCAGAAAGGAGAGTCTTGATCCAAGAACTCAAAACCCGAGCCAGCACCTTCTTCGCAAATTGAAGAGACGAACTGGATGAAGATTCACTCTTCTCCGTTGATCGGCTGCTCATGTCATGTCCCATTGGAAAAGTAACAAAAGAACTCTTTCCACTTGGAGCCACTGGAGAAGGAATCTCAGCACGAGGTATCTCCTTTATTGCGTCAGAACTGGTTGTAGGAGTCTCTACCTCCGGATCGACCTCTGGCATCCCTTGCTCTGGTTCTGAAGAAAGCGATGGACTCTCTTCTGTCACTTCAAAACCTGCAAATGAAACACAAAAAGGTATGAATATGATCCTGTAAAAAAAAAAAAAAAAAAAAAAAAAAACATCATCAGGGTCATCACTACAAAGTACCTTCTTCGACGACTGGCGGAACACTCTCTTCCTCCATGAACTCATCGGAAGCATCATCAACATTTGCGTCCATTGATGGTTCAAAGTCATCGGAATCCTGTGGCAAGTCAGCTGACAAGAAAAATGTTAGCAAATCAAGTCGCAGGCAAAAAAAAAAAACAAGAAGAAAAAGCGAAAGAAGTTATACCAATTGGAGATTCTGGAATCATTCCAGAGTCCCTCGGTTCTTCTTCAGATGCCATAACCGGCTCCATCACCGCCTCATCGGTCGGAACCTCAGGCATCGCCAAGTCTTCATCCTCTACTAAAAAAAAAAGCAGCAGCAGGGTGAGAAAACAAATTAGAACATGGAAAGCCCCATGAAAGAAGCAGAAAAAGAAAAAGGAAGAATCATACCTTCACCGATGGTCTCTTCTTCCCGAATCCTCTTCTCCGGAGGTTCGTCAGCTTCCCCTGGCACCTCGTCATTGACAGTAAGAGGGACTTCCACATCAGGAGAGTCTTCGTCCCGCCCCGTGTGACGCTGACTCCTCTTCCTCTTACTTCTGTGGGCTCGCTTCCTAGAAGATCCTGCCCCACTGTCAGAGTCAGGTCTCCCACTTGGCTCCTCACTGGATGGTCTGCTCTTGCCAGTAGACTCCACGGAAGCTCGCCTCTGTGCCGCTTGCATCCAAGCGTCGAGCTCAGCTTCCTCCTGTTCTAGCTGCTCCAAAGCCTCATCAGGTATTTCCCGAACAGCTTCAGAACCAATGACGCCCTGGTCACCGAGAAAGCCTATCTTGTGCTTCTCTCCAGAAAGGAAGGCCCAAACTTCCTCTCGCCGGACGCCATCCGACTTTCCAGTACCTTTCCCCGAAGACAGCTTTACATCAAGCTCCTTCTTGGAAAGCCCCCGATATGCCAAAAAGCTCTCCGCGAACCACTTCGTGAAGCCGGCAGTTCGGAAAGTCGACAGCTCAGGATAAGAGATCGTGGCAGTAGTGTCTTCAGCACTATAAAAAGCCCATGCATTTCTGCCATCCTGCAAACCCCCAAAACGCTTCACCATACTCGAAGGCGCTCCAACAACGCCTTGAGAGAAGCCCAACTGAAGCGCAAAGCGAGAAGGTACATACGGCTGGATGTCGACGAAAAGATATCTGCGGTACACCATCGTGCCGACTCGTATGCTGAAAAGCCACTCCTTCTCTGCATTGGTCAAAGAGTAATGCCTTCCCGACCCTGCTCTGGTAGAGTCTCGGGAGGCACCAAAATCAAAAGCCTTCTTCCGCAACTCCGGAGAAAGCTTCACTGAAGACTGCCCCATCTTGACGTCCCTGAACCGTCGGATCCTCATGCGGGCAAACAAAAGTGATTCGGATACGGCTTTTCCATTAGCCAATCGAATCATTAGAGGATCATCATCCTGTGCAGCACCCAGCTGGTGGAAGCCAGGACAGTGGTATACAAACCACGAATAAAAGATATGGGCTGAAAATACCCTATTCATAGAGAGCCCAAGCCGAACCAAAAAAGCAGCAGCCTGCAGTTCGGTACACAAGTAGGAGTAAAGAGCAGGCACCAAAGCAAGCCGCTCTCCAAACGCCATCTGACAAGCCGGAAATATACAATGCGGCTTGATGTGTGTTCCATCTCCTCCAGCAAAAATAGCCTCACCTAGCCAATAAGTGAGGTAAGTTGCAATTTCTCTCCGCAGTGCAATGTCAGAACAAATTACATCTGTACCTGCGAAGAAGTCTTTCAACTCTTCTTGCATGGCGGAAGCCTTCTTCCGGTCTTCCAGGGTCATGCTGTCAGAAGACTCTTTGCTGTCAAAGAAGTTGAAGAATGAAGAGCCATAACTCTTCCAACTGCTGGACCTGACTTTTAAGCCCTCCTTCTCCTTAAAAAAATCATAGAAGGCGACGAGCTGAAAGTATAGGAGCCTGAACTCCTCTGACTGCTCCTCAAGGACGCTGTCAATCGGCATGAACTCCTCGTAGAGTTTGCCAAGGATGGGCAATCCAGTAATGGTGCTCAACTCCTTCAAGGAAAAACCAATCTCACCATTCGTTACAACGAAGGTATTGGTTTGTGGGAGAAATGATTCCAACATGGCCATGAAGGCCTCGTCGGAAAAAGCCACGGTATCCCTGAAGGCATGGACCGCGTCAAAAATCCCGGCTTCCTTCAAAATGGTGCCACCAATCAGCAGGACGCGATCAGTCCACGACTTCCAATCGGAGTCAACACTGAAACGGCCACGAAGTCGAAAAGGCTTCACCCAATTGCTGCCATCACCGCTGAAAACGCCAAGGCCCATCGGTCCCAAATCGACCGACGGATAATCAGAGCCCTGATAGCCGCTGGCTGGCATCAACATGTCCATTTGGGCAGGTGGCTTCTCTGCAAAACCGGAAGGTCCACCAACAAAAACCCCGGTCTTGATCACACTGGTCCTCTTCACCCAGCTCGGAGGATCTTCCCTCTTAGGGCACGTGGGAGAAAGGCTCAGGATCGAGATGGTCCGATCAAAAGACGACCGGGTAGAAATAGTTCTCTCCTCACCATCTGCTGTATAAGAGAACTGAAAACATCTCCTTTGGTATGTCAAGTCGTCAGGGACTGCATCTCCAAAGAAGAAGGTAGGCTTGGGCAAAACCCTCAGATCGTCCATAACCCAAGGACGGTTGCTTACCATGATCTTATAATACTCCTCATCCTTGAGAGCGATCAATCGCTGCCTCATCTCATCTCTGTTGAGAGAGTCGCACTCTTCCAAGTTTCTCTCAACATACTGGACCTTCTCCCAGGCCTGCTGAACGGCCACATTAGAAGATCTGGCGGATCGACGAGGTACGCTTCTAGCAGGCTCTTTACCCTTGTTCGCTCTGGAGGAACCACCTGCAAAGGTTGGAAAAGAAAAAAGATCGTCATCAAAATGACAGGATTTCGCTAAAAAAGGGGTCACTTTGTCCCACCAAAAATCTGGCGAAATTTTGGCATGACTCCGGGGCAATTCCAAAGAAAAAAGGAAATACCCCGAAAGAAATAGAAAGTTTGAAGATGGGCTCAACATCGCTGCGAGCTCCGAAACTCCAAACTTTCGAAACCTCAAAATCTCCGCAAAATCAAGAAGGGCTCAACATCACTGCGAGCTCCAAATTCCCAAATTTGCAAAGATTTTCAGGTATGCTATCACATCATGCTACTCAACTCAATCTACAAAAAGTACATGCATGAACATCTAGATTTGCATAAAAACGCATTATCATGATGAGCGAAAAAAAAAAAAAAAAAAAAGAAGAAGAAACTTTCTCAAAAAAAAAAAAGGAGAAAGAAAAGAAAAAAAAAGAAAAAAAAAATTCTCAAAAAAAAAAAAAAAAAGAGGGAGAAAGACAACAGCAAAAAAAAAAAAAGAAGAAAAAAAAAAGAGCAAAAGGGGCTGGCCCATGGGCCGTGGCCAACATGCCACGTGGCCGTAAGGCCAGATCCGTACGGATATGTCCGTACGGCCCATAAAGAAAAAAAAAGAAGAAAAAACGTGCAAAAAAAAAAAAAAAAAGAAGCACGAAAAAAAAAAAACCAGAAATCACGTGAAAAAAAAAAAGAGAAGAAGAATAGAAAGAAAAGAAAGAAAAAACAAAAGAAGAAGAGAAACTTTCTTTTTTTTTTACCATCCTATTCTCTACATGGAGTTTTCTTGAAAGAAAAAGAGAGAAAACTTACTTGAAGCCATTGATGGAGAAGAAGAAGGAAAAAGCTTGAAGATCCTTGAAAAAAAAAACTCTTGGTCTTGGAGCTCTCTTGAGATTGTTGCAAAAGAAAGCAATAAGGGCAAGAGATCTAGCCTCCTCCTTGCTTTTATAGAAGAGAGCAAATCAAAGAAGGAAACAAAAAAAGAAAGGTAAGTGCTACTAATTAGTAACCTTACCAAAAGAGAAGGAATTAGAAAGATTCTTTCCCAAAAAGAAAGATGTCTTTGAGAGATTTTCTCCCAAAATCAATCAATGAGAGATTCTCTCCAACAAAATAGGAGATTGGAGATTCTTTCCCAAAAAGAAAGATACCTTGAGATATTCTCTCCCAAATTAAAGGAATATGAGAGATTCTCTCCCATAAAGATATTTTTAGATATTCTCTATCCAAATGAGATATCTTTAGATATTCTTTACAAAAATAGCCCCACATGAGATCTAAGCCATCCTAAAAAGCTTAAGGTCCCATGGGTTAGCCCATATGAGCCAGGTTTGACCACCTAGGCACTAAAAAAAAAAAAAATAGGCTTTTAGTCAGGAAAACAAAAATCCCTCTTACCAAGAGCATACAAAAATGGTTCCATGCCTCTTTTGAGTTGATTGAACCATACAAAAAATTCCAAACCCCATGAGCTTCCAAAAATCAAACCATCCAGCCTCATAAACCAATTGAGCCAAAATCTTGAAATTGACATTCCACAAAAAATCCAGACCACTCCAATGGACCCACACAGTCCCAAAGAGTGACAAAAAACCAAATCCTGGTCCCCTAACTTGCCACATACAACTTGTTAGGTCACATGACCAAAACCAAAAACCAAATCATGATCCCCCAACTTGCCACATACAGCTTGTTGGGTCACAGGGTCAAAACCAAAACCCGACCCCCTAACCTGCCACATACAGCTTGTTAGGTCACAAGGTCAAAAACAAAAACCCAGATCCACATCCCTGATGTCATCTTCAAAACTTTGCCTCGAGATGGTGTGTGATTCCTTTCATTACCATAAAATTCCCCTGGAAGCTCAAAGGCTACTCTACCAAAGGAAAGATTGCTCAAAGACTCTTAGTCAAGACACAAGGTCTCCTTCAAAAATCTCTTCGAGGCACATCGACTACAAAAGTCAAGCAACTTGTCGCTGTACCTCGAGGGGGCATTTGATGACACCAAAAAATGTCACTTTGCCTCTTCAACATCAAGAAAGCTGCATGAAGTCGCAACCTGCCATAAATAGGCAATGCAACTTCTCCAAAAAATCAAATCTTGTCAGAATCAAACAAAAACTGCAGTATCCTTCAAGATAGCTAAGAGAAGAGTACACATGAAGTTTCGGGCCATTTCAGAATCATTTGGCCTAACTTCGCTTCTCCGACAGCTAAATTGGCGCTCCCGGCGGCGACATCATCGGAGACGTCAAAATTTCGATCAGAGCCTACGGATGACTCCAGCATGTCTCAAAAGGGCTCCATGCCAAATTTCAAGTCAAACCGACAACGTTTGACCCTCCATCAATGCTCGAGCAGCAAAATCAAGCCTCCCGGCGGCGGGAACCACCGAAGCCTTCGCTCATCAAACCAAGTGCATGAGTGGCTTCAACATGCTTCCAAAAGGCTGCACGTCGAATTTCAGGTCATTCCAACAACGTTTGACCAGGTTTCGATGCTCCGAGAGAAAATCAAGCCTACCGGCGGCGGAGCTCCCCGGGACCATGGTTTCCAAGACAGAGCCTGTGGATCATCTCAAAATGACTCCAATAGGTTCCCTGTCAAATTTCAGGTCAATCGGACATCGTTTGACCACATATCAAAGCTCGGCATTTTCCCCGCAGCAAAATCAAGTGAAGCATCGATGGGATCCCAAACGGCTTCAAAACTCAAACAAAAGCCTATGGTTGGTCTTATTTATTGCTCAGGAGGCTTCACCTCAAATTTCAGGTCATTCCGACATTGTTTGACCAAGTTTCAACTTTTGGCGGAAAATCAACAACTCTACGCGACAAAGTCTTCGGCTTTCCCGGAAAATTGGAAACTTTGCACTCTAAAAATGCAAGGATTCTCATCAGGTTTTCTACAGGGAAATCAAGCCAATAAATGAGAAGAAATGTCAGGAAAAATACAGAAGAAAACGGCGACGAAAAAGACCGCAAAACGGACCAAAAAAGGGGGAAAAACCCCAGGGTCGCAGCCCGCGACCCTGGCCCAGGGTCGCCGGCCCATGGTCGCCGGCGACCATGGAAGTCCGGGTCACCGGATTTTTCGCCGGTGACCCGTTTTTCAGTCCCTTTTCGCGTTTCGCGCACATTGGCCCCTGTGGTTTCCTGAAAATGTGATTTTTAATGCTTGAAATTGACTCATATCCGACGACATCTCGGATCCACCGTCAAAAGCATAAAATCATCAGTGATCGCTCCAAGATCGCCAACCGGTCGACCAAAAAAGTGCTCTTTTTGTCCGACCGATCGAGAAATCGACAAGACAGATGTCACCGGCCCGCTCTTAGCTATCAATGTCTGAAGTTACATGTTCATCCGATGTCGATCAGCATGAAGATCCATCGATGATCATCGCCAGAAGAATTCCAGAAGATACGGCACGGCCCGCGACTCTTCAACTGCTCGGCGACCAATTAATGTGGTTAATTGGCTAGCTTTATGGTAGTCATTAACTCATTCTATTGGACGGCCCAATCAGAAGCAAGCATCCGGGAGTTACAAATCAAGAGAGTCATGGCATTCAAGCCATGAAACTCCTCCCATTATGGTAATTAAGGTGATTAAAAGCCCTTAATCTCCATCGGCCAATCAGATTCAAGGAAAAAGGAGTTACAAAATCAAGAAATAAATCTTGTAACTCCTCCCATTAAAGCCATTAAAGCCCATAAAAGCTCTCCTAAATGGCTACCAAAAGCCTATAAATAGGAGAGCATTCCATTGAAATCGGGATCAGAAAAAAAAGAGAGATCAGAGATTGAAAAGAATCCAGAGATCACTTCCCCGGACTTCGGAAAAAGCACCACAGATCCAGAAATCTGAGAGAAAGAAAAAGAGAGAAAACTCTGCTGAAGTTCTGCACCGGCCACCACTACAAGGTGACAAAAGTCCCTTGGGGGGCACTCCCCCCCAAGGTCCTTGCCTTCTCCCGCTGCCTCCAATGGCTTAGACGTGGCTTTTCAGCCCGTCTACTTAGCTTTTTATTGGACATAGGACCTTCTCTTGGTCTTTGTCCTCTAAAAATCTGAGGTTATAGCCAAGCCAAGCGAATCAAGAGCATCCTCTGTTCTCATCTGCATGGATGATGGTGAAGCCCATACATGGCTTGCGACCGTCAATCTGAACGGGTCCCCCACAATCTCCTGAAAAGTTAGATCCTCATTTTCTTGCTTTTCATTGTAGTTTGTATTTTTCCAAAAGAGACAAAAATCACAACTCTTGTCTTTCATTATTGATGAGAATTGTAAATCGGCTATAAACGCCAAAATCGGCTATAAATGCCAAACAAAATCGCCTTTCACGGCAAACCAAGGAAATGTCTCTTTTCTTAAATATTTGTGCAATGGAAAACTTGAACGAAGTTGATTTCCTTTTTACTTGCGAAGGTTGATCTCCGGATTACCACTTGCAATTCCAAGTAAAATAGAAAATCTGGCACACCCACACAAAGAAATGTTGATGCACGCTTCAGCCCCCAGGGCGCGAAAGGGCCGGACCCGACGGACTCCCACGTCCGCCGACCCTGGTAGCACCCTCGGCATTTGGAGCGCGTTCCATCAAGCTGGCACACCCGGTGGGACACGTTCATTTGAGAACACGGTGCTCGGAAATGAAATATTGGCATATCATACTTTTTGCTCTATGCTTATACTTCTTTTCGGATTCCTTGGCTACTTTCTAGCTGGTAGCCTATGTTGGATTTTGCATCCTTAAAAAAAAAAATGAGATGGGATTTTTTTTTGGAAATTTCTATTTCTTTGAGATTGTTTCCACTCTTTCTCTTTTAAAAAAAAAAATTAGTTTTCTTAGTTTGAATTCAAAATTCAAAATTCCAAAACCCCATCGATAGCTGCTTCCGGAATACCAGGATTTCATATATCCATGCTTAAAGCTCAATCAAACAGAGCATTTACAGACAGGAATTCCAAAACCCCCTGCAACCTGAATTCATGGTAGAAATGCTAGGAAACAAACAGGCCCTTAAGAGGAATTAGGATATGTGGTTTAGGCCTTTTTTTTTTTTTTTTTTGGTTGGGGGAGGGGGGAAAGACTAACTTTAAAACAAAAGAAAACTACGGAGGAAACCTCAACTTAACAAAGCCAATATGGAAAATCTCCAAATCACTCTCTATGGAGATTAACCCAATCTCCATGAAAATTTCAAAGATCGATCTTGAAGTTAAAAATCAAGAAGGAATTAAAGAGAGGGAAAAGGCTAGTTAAAATGCAGATCTGGAAGAATGCAGCTGCAATACAACACAAAAAGCTAAAAGCTAAAGCCCTAGTTACGAGATTCTCTATTTCCCAGATGTAGATTCCAAACAGAGTTCATAAACCCCAAAAGGTGGCAATGAAAATTGGGACCTAGCAATTGGACAACTAGCAGATCTAGTTCTGTAAACGAAGAAACCAAAAAAAAAAAAAGAAACTGTAGAGAGAGACGGTCGAGAGAAGAAGAAGAAGAAGAAGAAAGAGGGTTTGTACTAAGAAAGGTGGAGAAGAAAACGAGCAGTGGTGAAAAGACACGGTAGTTGAGATGTTTATACAAGGAAATGGGTAAAAACCAATCAATGAAAAGGTTTCTTCCTCAGTGATGGGTAGATGGTAATGGGCTATTACCAAAAAGAAAAAATCCTCCGAAGATGTCTCCTTGTCGGATGATGAAGAGATTGAGAGATGAAAAGAGGGGCTTGGATTTGCGGAAAATAAAGAAGAAGGAGGGTTCGATGATGAATAGATGGATTTGGGGGAAAATGAAGAAGAAGAAAGGAAGGAAGAGATAGCACCCGATGATGGGGAGATTGGTTTTGGGGATTTTGTTGGAGAGATGGCTCCATTGAGAGACAGCTGACAGGGACTAAGGATGTAAATGGGAACCCGACACTTTCATTATAGGAGGTTTCGGCTTTTAAAAAATCAGGTCTGTATATTTATTTAGACTCCGATAAGTAAATGGGATCGGGTTTAATTCCACTTTAGTTCGGACTTGTGGACCCGAGACTTGATAATACGATTCTCTATTTAGACCCTAACCCTGATCTAGACCCATCTCATATATGGTTTTGGTTTCGATTCCGGAGCCAAAAATCAGGTTTCGAAACGATATTTGATCCGGATCAGATTCCACTCTCTCCTTAATGATTCCAATTCTAGATCCACCATGGACCCGGACCGAAACCGATCCATTTACAACCTCAACACGGACCGAGAGTTGAAGGGAAAAGAACAAAAGGGGCAAGAGTGAAATAGTGGACGGCGTGTCTTTCCTTAGCTTTTTTCACACACACGGGATGAACAAAATACATGAACTGTCGTTTTGGAAAAATCAATGTAGCTAAACATTCTACAGCTAACGGATTTGGCACTTAGTTATATGGCGAAGTCAGGCATGCCGGCACGGTACGACACAATTGAGGAGACGTGACGTGCCCTGCCGGGCTAGGTTGAGGTGCCGGCATGTCACGTTTGACACCTCTACCATAGAAATATATAGTAAAGTATAACTATTATACACTGACGTGATGACCTCTATTAACCTCTCCCGGGGCTACTTTTATTTTATTTATCCCTAAATGAATGGGTAATGGCTGGCATCTGACCCCTAATCGGCTTTTATTTTTTTAGTGTTAGAAGCTACGTACTGCTCTCATTTAGCTAAATGACAAAAAATAATCACTACTTATTAAATCTAAAAAACACATTTTTCTAAATGATTCATAATAATTAATTCAAATTAATAAATTTATATAAACAAGAAAAATATTACAATAAAGAAAATAAAAAATATTACATATTATAAAATTTGTTAGTACAAATATTGAATATAAAAGACCAAGTACGAGTTTCAAATTACATTTCCATCATCATTTTTAAATTACTAACTCCAAACCTCATGTATAATTATTTATAAAAAAAATTTTAATTATCTTAAAATTCGATTTACCAATTAAATGGTTTGGGATGCAAATGAGTTATTAAAATAAGGTGACATGGTCGAGTCTCCCCTGTTTTTAATAAGTAAATTAGCCAACGGTCCCTGCACACAGTCTTTTAACGCATCCAGTCCAATAACTTTTTCTCTAATTCCTATAGTCCAGAAGCTAGAGATATTTTGGTGAGAGATCCCTAATATGCCACATCATATATTTTCATGACTAATTTACCCCTTTCAACCCTCATTCGTAGGCCAAATTCTCTCTTATTCTCTATTGTCACAGAGAACTCCTTCATTATTATTCTCTCTCATTTTCCATTTTCCGTTCCTTTCCATGGTTATGGAGTATCATTGCAGAACACCTTCCATTGCGACTATGACTTCCGATTCTCTCTCTTTCATTTCTTCAAAGATAAAAACGGTTTTACTTTCTCTTACTCTTTCATCTGAAATCTCTTCCAAATCTCTCTCTCTACAACTAATTTGAAAGAGAGCATTTTGCTCTTTTGCTTGTTTTCCCTCTCTTTTTTCTCGATTGGATCATGGTTATCAAGTGTTCTTATTTTGGATTTTGATTTTTATTAGAAACTGATTTTTCGTATTTTTGGTATCGCTGATCTCAGATAAATTTTCTAGAAACTCTGATAAACTAGACAAAAACTCAGATAAATTTGCCAAAACTCAAATAAATTTATCTGAGTTTTCGGCAAACTCACCTGAACTTCTAGCAAAACTAAGATAAATTTAACTGAGTTTTGGCAAATTTATCTGAGTTTTATCTGAGTTTTGTCAGAACTAAGATAAATTTGTCTGAGTTCTGCTTCACGATTTCAATGGTTTGGATTGAAACAGACTATACCAATTTACATGTTTGAAAAACAATATCATAACTTTCTGAGATCCTTCTCGGCAAAGGACACTCCCCAAATAGATAGTTAAAACCAACAATTGCAACATTGTCTGGGCATCATCTTTTTGTTGGTTTTTATTATTCCAATAACGATATTTACAACATTGGTTAGGTATAATCCAAAGGTTGACTTGGAATGAAAAGATCCTTCAAGGGAAGTTAGCATATTCGGTTCCAACTGTCCAATGCGATGACTATATGAGATGTGGGACAAATAGTATCTGTGATGATACTCGTTTGCCCAAGTCCGAGTGCACCTGCTTGCGTGGGTTCGTGCCAAGGTCAGCAAAAGATTGGAAAGTGGGAAATTGGTCTGGCGGATGTGTGAGAAGCAAATTTATATGAGTTTTATCTGAGTTTTGCCAAACTCAGATAAATTTGTTTGAGTTCTGTTTTTGCTGACTTGTACAGGGTTTTTTTTGTCTTTTTCATTATGCAATTTAACTAGAGGACTGCTGTCAGTATGATAAAATATTGTGGACCTTAGGCTATAAAAGCAAATGACGAGGGACCCAAATTGACTCGGAGACTCAGAAAATTTTCCAACCATCCAACAATCATCCTTTGCGAGATTTACAAACCTGTCATCCGGTTAATGCCATATCTGAGCATCTATATTGAGTCAATAGGTCAGAGCTCCAAGTCTAGATCGAACGCGCCATAGCCCCACACGTTGTCGGCGGTGAGGAAAATTACAAGGATCTTCCATCCAAGTTCAATTAATTTCTTCCGGAATCATTATCGAGCCCATCTCTACAAACCAATCAGTGAGAGCCCCGCCGATTCAATTCAAATGGTTCAAAATCACTCTGCCCCGATTTGGCCTCTGAGGATCTGGATTTCAAGCTCCTCCATGTCATCAATTGCTTGGGTTTTGGGTATATGAGTTTTTCAGGATCTAGCAGAAGCCAAACAGCAACAGAGTGGGGGTGGCAGAGGCTACATTCGCAATGGTTGATGGAAATCAGTCCCCTAGTACCAAGCAAAAAGAGGAAGATGAATCCATAATGTACAATGGAAATCAGACACCAAATACCAACCTGGAAGACGACGTGAAGATTAGAAATCCCATAAGCAACACCGATGGGGCTTCTACTAGCAAGCAAAAAGAAGTAATCATCGAGATAGAAGAGGATGAAACAGATGATGAAAACGATGAAAATGTAAAGGGTGAGAGAGATGATGAAAATGAAGAAAATATAGCTGAATGGGCGGAATCCATAGAATTTAAGCTCTATGAAAGCAAACTCAACCCCAGAAGACGAGCTCAGCATGAGTACTATCCCCATAGTTCCCGAAAGTCATCGCCAAGGTGACAATGAAACCTATGAGCCCAGGATTATCTCAATTGGTCCTTATCATCGAGGCAAGCCTAGGCTCCAGCCCATGGAGAAACATAAATGGGAGTATCTGGAAGCAATCCTGGACCGGAATAGTCGAGACTTGTTGGCACAGTACATCCACCGAATTAAGGGAATGGAGGCGCATGCAAGAAGCTGCTACTCGGAGGACATCAAGCTCAAAAGTAAGGACTTTGTCGAAATGATTTTGCTTGATAGTTGCTTCATCATCGAGTGCCTTCTTCGAGTCAAGAGTGAGAGTACTTCGTCAGATGCGCCGGACCACAGAATCTGGATGGAACCTGTAGTACTTAATGACCTGCTCTTGTTAGAAAATCAGCTTCCTTTCTTTGCTGTTCAACAGATATATTGCATGATCACTAAAAAAAGCCCCGGTCAATTCATGGACCTTGCCCTTTATTTTTGCAATCTCGTCTCCCCTATAAACACAAAAGACCTTACTTTTAGTGAATCACCAATCCCTCAGTTGCAATTCCGTCATTTCCTGCATCTTTATCACTGGTTTCTTTTCCCTAGCATGAACTATGACAACTACAAGAAACATTCAACAGTTACAATCAATCCATCACAGAAATCAGTACGGACAGTCCCTTGTGCAACGACGCTTGAAGAAAAGGGAATCAGGTTCACAAAGAATACAATGGTGACTCCTAGCAAGTTGGATGGGGCATTCAATGATGGAGTCATGAGAATCACACCTTTGTTCATAGATGCTTTTACTATTTGTCAATTTCGAAACCTCATTGCTTTTGAGAAGTTGGACCCTTTCATGGAACCTCGGTTCACGGCATTTGCTAAATTCCTGGATTACACCATCGATACATCTAAGGATGTCGCACTGCTGCGGAAGAAAGGCATTATTGAACATGCGTTTGGCAGCGATGAAGAAGTTGCCATCATCTTCAACAACTTAACCAGTGGGACTTTCGAATCTCAACCCTCAGAGCTGACAAAAATGTATAAGGCTGTGGATAAATATTGCAAAAGCAAGAGGAAGTACTGGCTGGCAATCTTGTTGCGAGACCATTTTGGCAGTCCATGGACAACAATTTCTTTGGTGGCTGCAGTCATTCTCCTTTCTCTCACCTTTATTCAGGCCTTCTTTGCTGTCTATGCTTATTATAGGCCTCGATCTGCATCTTAATCTTAGTTCCTATCAGCTGTCTATTGTACGTAGAGTCCATGGCTCAATGCTCTAGTAGTTCCATCAATGAAGTTATTATTGTGTTTTATGAAAATATGCGTTCATTTGTTTATAGCAGTTCGCAAAAAACAAGTCACGCGCATATTTGAGCTCATATGTAGAATCATGCGTTATTATAACTGCTCATTTAAATTGCCATTTAGAGGATATATAATGCAGAATCACGGCGTGGTGTATCTAACTCTAAAGATCAAATCTCTTGGAAGTATTCTTCATGTTGGCCCAGGAATATTGGGGCAAGTGGTTCATTTATCGTTAAGGGAAATACTTCTTTCAATGTTCTTCCAGGGCCAGAATTATATAATTCTTCAGATGAATATCCTGAGAAGTAATAAGTTTTGAAAATCTCTGCGCCCTTTTCTTATTTACTTGGTGAGAGCACTGTATGTGATATATATAGGAATGTTTACAGGTATCGTTGGTAAGATTTACAAATCTCTTGTGGATGTTACAACACATAAACTCTTGAAAAATGGTCCCACATATTTATCGCCAGTTCCAAGGATTTATCCTTTTGAAATTGAATGAGGCAGGAAGGCTGATTGTTATCTGTTTGCTATCTTGAAACGCGTCTGCAATAACTTGAAATGATTCTCTAACAGCAAGCAGATGTGCAGCTTACTACAACAACTCTCCTCTACTTTAACTGTTAGTTTGAGAACAGAGCATTCTGCAGGTCTTTGTTTCAAGAACAGAATTTCAGGAAAGCCCATTTGATGGTATTTGTCAATAAATTGAATGGTATGCGGTAGTTGGCAGATAACATACCACGGGGGTTCCCATCTTGTAGCAACCACTCACCACTACCAGCTTACATGGCTAGCAACAAAACCTCTCGCTCCCATTAATTAATTAGCCACTTAATCTTGTTGCAGCGACCACTATTTGAGTTGTGGCCTACTTAGTTTATGAATTAGCTCATCGGATTTCTGCGATGGTGTCTCAATACATCCTTGACATTTATATTCACTTAAATTTTCATGTTTATTTTGCAATTCATTGTTTCAACTAAGAACCTGTTTGCATGCTTATTACTGAATTTTTAGGATTAGTATTGAATTCCTATGAAATCATAGAAAAGGAGTGGTTCATCGGAAGAATGGAATTCATAGAAAAGACGTGGTTCATGCAAGGAATCACAGTAAACAGAGGGGTCTATCACTAAATGAGGTCTAGATGGGATCACCACTTCCCTAGGATTCAATTTACTAGAGTGATGGGTGAGTAAATTTCCTATTAGAAGGAGAGAGACTATTTGAAGCCCTTTGTAGATCTTTACTTTTATCTGCCACACTTTGATACGAAGGCATAGCTAAGAAATCCTTGGAATATAAGACTAAACAAATGGACCATAAGTTAAAACTAATTACCCAATTACCTAAATTAAGAAAAACTAAATTTTCAGTACTTGTTTCCGTTGAGTGTTTGGGCATGTCCACAGAACGAGGATCGGGGACATTCCATATCAACTCTTTCCATGGAGGGCAGAGCCCTCATTCCGGCCCTTGCCTTATAAAAGAAGAATTCCATTCCGTAGTGGAAAATTAAAGCACCATGTCGGGAGAATTCCATTCCTTTTCCCATACCTTCCAGTGCTACAAATGATACAGCAGAAAATTCTGTTTTTTCCTTACCGACCGCTCACACAAATCAGATTTAAGGATTTAGAATTATTTGAAATTTGTCTAGTGAGTGACTTTTACTTCATACTGAATCCTATACCTCAAAAGGCTATAAATCATTCCTACATATTACACCCATCTTAGAGCTCTAATCAACTCTCTCATGTACAAGTGAATGCTCTTGCAACATGGATTTACAGTAGTGTCATGCTTAAAATCACCATCTCCATGGAGCTTGTCATGCCCTAAAGGCGAGCCTGGGAATATCCGTGAAATTAGGGGCCAAATAACAATCTGTTATAGCCAAACCACCCAATGTGGCCCCCAATCATGGTCCCCGAGGATCGAAGTCCACAAAGAGGTACAAATATTTCCTCATTCACTGTAAAATACAGTGGAACTTCATATCAATACAAAAGGTACAATATTAACCTACAGAGTAAGCACATTTACTCTATTCATTGAGTTAAAGTTTATAAAAGATAACAAGATATGTAAATTAAATGACATCTACAAAACCTATGCAAACAACAAAAATAAATAAAAACAATCGATTAACATGAAATTAATCGCTCAAGTGCTGGTCACAACGAAAATGTCAGTTACACATCACTCGTACTACCATCAAGTTGTATCACTTGAATCAATACATTCACGTCCCTTGGTTGATGATCTAAGTACCTACGCACCAATAACAGCATCATCAGACTATAAAGCAACCAGCAGTATATATACAACTGGCAGCCCGGCCCTTTGACAGCCCTAGCTACGACGCGTTTGACTGACTGGAAAGTAGCCACCAAAGTTGACTCTTATCTTCAGCTCATTTTCGAAGGAGAATTTTGCACAGTTGTGGGGCATATGACAACACTTTAATAGATTTTCTCCTGCCATTGTCCTCTTGAGACAATTTCAACTCGAGAATTTATGGAGATCTATATAAATGAAACGTGGGAATTGGCTTGCTGGGAAAATCCTGGAGCTTTTGCTGGGTCGTTTGTTTATGTGAAAGTGATTCACATATGTAAATGGCTCACATGTGAGTCATTTGCATATGTAAATGATTCACATGTGGATCAGATTCCACTGTTTGTTACTAGCATAACATTTGACATGTGAATCTATGAATAGGTTGTATATTGTTTGATGATATCTCAACATCCAAGCAACATCAATGGTTGCAAATTGGATACATGGTCGTGTTTGAGCTTATGAAGAATATGAATGGTCCTGATTTTACAGGTGGGGCCCAGAACATTAAACAAATCATAAAAGACGGACTAGATACTGATGGAACGCGCTCCGAGGCGCCGTGGGGCGGCTACCGGGGTCGGCGGAACGTGGGAGTCCGTCAGGTCCGACCCTTTCGCGCCCTGGCGGGCCTGAAGCGTGCATCAACATTTCTTTTATGTGGGTGTGCCAGATTTTCTATTTTTACTTGGAATTGCAAGTGGTAATCCGGAGATCAACCTTCGCAAGTAAAAAGGAAATCAACTTCTTTCAAGTTTTCCATTGCACAAATATTTAAGAAAAGAGACATTTTCTTAATTTGCCGTGAAAGGCGATTTTGTTTGGCATTTATAGCCGATTTTGGCGTTTATAGCCGATTTACAATTCTTATCAATAATGAAAGACAAGAGTTGTGATTTTTGTCTCTTTAGAAAAATACAAACTACAATGAAAAGCAAGAAAAGGAAGATCTAACTTTTCAGGAGATTGTGGGGGACTCGTTCAGATTGACGGTCGCAAGCCATGTGTGGGCTTCGCCGTCATCCATGCAGATGAGAACAGAGGATGCTCTTGATTCGCTTGGCTTGGCTATAACCTCAGATTTTTAGAGGACAAAGACCAAGAGAAGGTCCTATGTCCAATAAAAAGCTAAGTAGACAGGCTGAAAAGCCACGTCTAAGCCATTGGAGGCAGCAGGAGAAGGCAAGGACCTTGGGGGGGGGGGGGGGGGGTGCCCCCCAAAGGACTTTTGTCACCTTGTAGTGGTGGCCGGTGCAGAACTTCAGCAGAGTTTTTTCTCTCTTTTTTCTTTCTCTGGATACGAGCTCTGGATTCTTTCCGATCGATCGATCTCGATTTTCGGATCTCGATTTTCTGATTCTCTTTTTAATGGAATGCTCTCCTATTTATAGGCCTTTGGTAGCCATTTAGGAGGGTTTATGAGCCTTAATGGCTTTAATGGGAGGAGTTACAAGATTTATTTCTTGATTTTGTAACTCCTTTTTCCTTGAATCTGATTGGCCGATGGAGATTAAGGGCTTTTAATCACCTTAATTACCATAATGGGAGGAGTTTCATGGTTTAAATGCCATGAATCAATTGACTTGTAACTCCCAAATGCTTGCTTCTGATTGGGCCGTCCAAAGAAATGAATTAATGACTACAATAAAGCTAGTCAATTAACCACATTAATTGGTCGCCGAGCAGTCGAAGAGTCGCGGGCCGTGCCGTGTCTTCTGGAATTCTTCTGGCGATGATCATCGATGGATCTTCATGCTAATCGACATCGGATGAACATGTAACTTCAGACATTGATAGCTAAGAGCGGGCCGGTGACATCTGTCTTGTCGATTTCTCGATCGGTCGGACAGAAAGAGCACTTTTTTTGGTCGACCGGTTGGCGATCTTGGAGCGATCAATGATGATTTTATGCTTTTGGAGGTTGACCCGTGATTTTGACGGATGTCGGAGGATATGAGTCAATTTCAAGCACTAAAAATCACATTTTCAGGAAACCACAGGGGCCAAAGTGCGCGAAACGCGAAAAAAGACGGAAAAAACGGGTCACCGGCGAAAAATCCGGTGACCCGGACTTCCATGGTCGCCGGCGACCATGGGCCATGGTCGCGGGGGCCTGCGACCCTGGGGGAATTTTCCCCTTCGGAGCCCGTTTTGCGGTCGTTTTGAGGTCTTTTTCGTCGCCGTTTTCTTCTATATTTTTCCTGACATTTCTTCTCATTTATTGGCTTGATTTCCCTGTAGAAAACCTGATGAGAATCCTTGCATTTTTAGAGTGCAAAGTTTCCAATTTTCCGGGAAAGCCGAAGACTTTGTCGCGTAAAGCTGCTGATTTTCCGCCAGAAGCTGAAACTTGGTCAAACGATGTCGGAATGACCTGAAATTTGAGGTGAAGCCTCCTGAGCAATAAATAAGACCAACCATAGGCTTTTGTTTGAGTTTTGAAGCCGTTTGGGGTCCCGTCGATGCTTCACTTGATTTTGCTCCGGGGAAAATGCCGAGCTTTGATATGTGGCCAAACGATGTCCGATTGACCTGAAATTTGACGGGGAGCCTATTGGAGTCATTTTGAGACGTTTCATGGGCTCCGTTTTGGATGTCATGGTCCCGGGTTGCTCCGCCGCCGGTAGGCTTGATTTTCTCTCGGAGCATCGAAACCTGGTCAAACGTTGTCGGAATGACCTGAAATTCGACGTGCAGCCTTTTGGAAGCATGTTGAAGCCACTCATGCACTTGGTTTGATGAGCGAAGGCTTCGGTGGTTCCCGCCGCCGGGAGGCTTGATTTTGCTGCTCGAGCATTGATGGAGGGTCAAACGTTGTCGGTTTGACTTGAAATTTGGCATGGAGCCCTTTTGAGACATGCTGGAGTCATCTGTAGGCTCTGATCGAAGTTTTGACGTCTCCGATGATGTCGCCGCCGGGAGCACCATTTTAGCTGTCGGAGAAGCGAAGTTAGGCCAAATGATTCTGAAATGGCCCGAAACTTCATGTGTACTCTTCTCTTGGCTATCTTGAAGGATCTTGCAGTTTTTGTTTGATTCTGACAAGATTTGATTTTTTGGAGAAATTGCATTGCCTATTTATGGCAGGTTGCGACTTCATGCAGCTTTTTTGATGTTGAAGAGGCAAAGTGACATTTTTGGTGTCAACAAATGCCCCCTCGAGGTACAGCGACGAGTTGCTTGACTTTTGTAGTCGATGTGCCTCGAAGAGATTCTTGAAGGAGAGCTTGTGTCTTGACCAAGAGTCTTTGAGCAATCTTTCCTTTGGTAGAGTAGCCTTTGAGCTTCCAGGGGAATTTTATGGTAATGAAAGGAATCACACACCATCTCGAGGCAAAGTTTTGAAGATGACATCAGGGATGTGGATTTGGGCTTTTGTTTTTGACCTTGTGACCTAACAAGCTGTATGTGGCAGGTTAGGGGGTCCGGTTTTGGTTTTGACCTTGTGACCCAACAAGTTGTATGTGGCAAGTTGGGGGATCATGATTTGGTTTTTGGTTTTGGTCTTGTGACCTAACAAGCTGTATGTGGCAAGTTAGGGGACCAAGATTTGGTTTTTGGTCACTCTTTGGGACTGTGTGGGTCCATTGGAGTGGTTTGGATTTTTGTGAAATGTCAATTTCAAGATTTTGGCTCAATTTGGTATATGAGGCTGGATGGTTTGATTCTTTGGAAGCTCATGGGGCTTGGAATTTTTTGTATGGTTCAATCAACTCAAAAGAGGCATGGAACCATTATTGTATGCTCTTGGTAAGAGGGATTTTTTTCCTGACTAAAAGCCCAAATTTTTTTTTTTTTTTTTTTTTATATTGCCTAGGTGGTCAAACCTGGCTCATATGGGCTAACCCATGGGACCTTAAGCTTTTTAGGATGGCTTAGATCTCATGTGGGGTCATTTTTGTAAAGAATATCTAAAGATATCTCATTTGGATAGAGAATATCTAAAAATATCTTTATGGGAGAGAATCTCTCATATTCCCTTAATTTGGGAGAGAATATCTCAAGGTATCTTTCTTTTTGGGAAAGAATCTTCCATATCCTATTTTGTTGGAGAGAATCTCTCATTTGATTGATTTTGGGAGAAAATCTCTCAAAGACATCTTTCTTTTTGGGAAAGAATCTTTCTAATTCCTTCTCTTTTGGTAAGGTTACTAATTAGTAACACTTACCTTTCTTCTTTGTTTCCTTCTTTGATTTGCTCTCTCCTATAAAAGCAAAGGAAGGTAGGATCTCTTGCTCTTATTGCTTTCTTTTGCAACAATCTCAAGAGAGCTCCAAGGCCAAGAGTTTTTCTTCTTCAAGGATCTTCAAGCTTTCTTCTTCTCCATCAATGGCTTCAAGTAAGTTTTCTTTCTTTTTCTTTCAAGAAAACTCTATGTAGAGAATAGGATGGTAAAAAAAGAAAGTTTCTCTTCTCTTTTTTTTCTTTCTTTTCTTTTTTTTTCTTTCTTTCTATTCTTCTTCTCTTTTTTTTTTCTTTTCTTTTTTTTTTTCCACGTGATTTCTGTTTTTTTTTTTTTTCACGTGTCTCTTTTCTTTTTTTTTTTTTTTTTTTTTTGTGGGCCGTACGGACAGATCCGTACGGATCTGGTCCGTACGGCCACGTGGCCTGATTTTTTTTTTTTTTTCTTTTTTTTTTTTTGAGAAAGTTTCTTTTTTTTTTTCTTTTCTTTCTCCCTCTTTTTTTTTTTGAGAAAGTTTCTTTTTTTTTTTTCTTTTTTTTTTTTTTTTTTTTTTTTGCTCATCATGATAATGCGTTTTTATGCAAATGTAGATGTTCATGCATGTACTTTTTGTAGATTGAGCATGATAGCATACCTGAAAATCTTTGCAAATTTGGGAATTTGGAGCTCGCAGCGATGTTGAGCCCTTCTTGATTTTGCGGAGATTTTGAGGTTTCGAAAGTTTGGAGTTTCGGAGCCCGCAGCAATGTTGAGCCCATCTTCAAACTTTCTATTTCCATCGGGGTATTTCCTTTTTCTTTGGAATTGCCCCGGAGTCATGCCAAAATTTCGCCAGATTTTTGGAGGGACAAAGTGACCCCTTTTTTTTTTAGCGAAATCCTGTCATTTTGATGACGATCTTTTTCTTTTCCAACCTTTGCAGGTGGTTCCTCCAGAGCGAACAAGGGTAAAGAGCCTGCTACAAGCGTACCTCGTCGATCTGCTAGATCTTCTAATGTGGCCGTTCAGCAAGCCTGGGAGAAGGTCCAGTTTGTTGAGAAGAACTTGGAAGAGTGCGATTCCCTCAATCGCGATGAGATGAGGCAACAACTGATCGCTCTCAAGAGTGAGGGGAGCAGCTAGAACAGGAGGAAGCTGAGCTCGACGCTTGGATGCAAGCGGCACAGAAGCGAGCTTCCGCGGAGTCTACTGGCGAGAGCAGACCATCCAGTGAGGAGTCAAGTGGGATACCTGACTCTTATAGTGGGGCGGGTTCTTCTAGGAAGCGAACCCGTAGAGGTAAGAAGAGGAGGAGTCATCATCACAGCGAGGGGCCACATGAGGACTCTCCTGACATGGAAATCCCTCTTACCATCAACGAGGAGGTGCCAGAGGCTGTCGACGAGCCTCCAGAGAAGAGGAGCCGTGGGGAAGAGACCATTGGTGAAGGTATGATTCTTCCTTTTTCTTTTTCTGCTTCTTTCATGGGGCTTTTCATGTTCTGATTTGTTTTCTCACCCTGCTACTGCTTCTTTTTTTTTTAGCGGAGGATGAAGACTTGGCGATGCCTGAGGTTCCGACCGATGAGGCGGTGATGGAGCCGGTTATGGCATCTGAAGAAGAACCGAGGGACTCTGGAATGATTCCAGAATCTCCAATTGGTATAACTTCTTTCGCTTTCTCTTCTTTTTTTTTTTTGCCTGCGACTTGATTTGCTAACATTTTTCTTGTCAGCTGACTTGCCACAGGATTCCGATGACTTTGAACCATCAATGGACGCAAATGTTGATGATGCTTCTGATGAGTTCATGGAGGAAGAGAGTGTTCCGCCAGTCGTCGAAGAAGGTACTTTGTAGTGATGACCCTGATGATTTTTTTTTGAACAGGATCATATTCATACTTTTTTGTGTTTCATTTGTAGGTTTTGAAGTGACAGAAGAGAGTCCATCGCTTTCTTCAGAACCAGAGCAAGGGATGCCAGAGGTCGATCCGGAGGTAGAGACCAGTTCTGACATGATTGAGGAGATGCCTCGTGTTGAGATTCCCTCTCCAGTGGCTCCAAGTGAAAAGAGTTCTTTTGTTACTCTTCCAATGGGACATGACATGAGCAGCCGATCAGCGGAGAAGGGTGAATCTTCATCCAGTTCGTCTCTTCAATTTGCGAAGAAGGTGCTGGCTCGGGTTTTGAGTTCTTGGGTCAAGACTCTCCTTTCTGGACACTTGGAGGCAGGATTTGGCATGATCCCACATGTACAGGAGATTCTGACCGACACCGAAGAGGTTGGTCTGGATGTCACAGGTGCCAGGGCGATCGTTGATAGGATCATTGCACTGGGTGACAAGTGGTTTGAGACCATGGGTTTCCCTGACGACCAATTCTTCAAGGAGATGTTCTTGGACCCTGCTGATAAGGCTAAGTCTGACCTGAATGAGGCTACACAAAGCAAGAAGCAGCTAGTTCGGGAGAAGAACAAGGAAGAGCTAGCCATCATCGGATTGAGGCATGACCTTAACGTCCTTGATAGGGAAGTTGAGGAGGCCAGGAAACGTCTTGAGCATTTGAAGGCACAAGTCGATGCGAAGTGGGCTGCTATAACAGAGGCTCGTGACAGGGAGAGTACTCTGATTTGCAGGGTTGCAGATGCCGGTCAAGTTCTCGAGAGGGGGACTCTAGAAAACGAACGATGGCAAACTGCTGGGGAAGAGCTTCCCGGTGTAAAAGAAGGGTTACGGCATTCGCCAGCATCTCATGGCAAGTTCCTGAAGAAGCGTGCCTTGGAAACTCTAACGACTGATGCCAAAAGTTTGCTTGAGGAGCTGAAGCTTTGGCTGGAGACCATTTTTGGCTGAGCTCCTGATTTTTTATAGCAGAAACCATTCTTCTTTTTTTTTGGTACCACATGTATTTTTTTTGGTACTTTTCTTTTTTTTTTTTGTAGTGCTTGTGAACACTTTCTATTTTTTTTTTTTGGTTTGGTACCACATGTATTTTTTCGGTACCTTTTTTTTTTTTTTTTGTTCCCTACGCTCACTCAAATCTTTTTGTGATGAAAGCAATTGCTAAATGGGATTTGATCAAAAGCTTTGTCATTTTGTGAAAATCTTTTGTCAAATGGTTGTTTTGGTAGGGGAAACGAATTTGGCATGAAAGCCGGATTTTTGTGGCATTTACAGCCAATTTGGTGGCATTGATAGCCAATTGGTGGCATTTATAGCCGGTTTGGTGGCATTGATAGCCAATTTGTGGCATTTATAGCCGGTTTGGTGGCATTGATAGCCAATTTGTGGCATTTATAGCCGGTTTGGTGGCATTGATAGCCAATTTGTGGCATTTATAGCCGGTTTTGACATGAGAGTCAGGTTTTTTTTTGTGTGGCATTTGTAGCCGAGTTTTTTGAAAACCAAGTTTTGTTTTATTGGCATGAAAGCCGGTTTTGGCGTTTATAGCCGGAAATTTTTGTTTTGGCATTTATAGCCGGATTTTGGCATTTATAGCCGAGTTTTGGTTTTCAAAATGCAGGTATCGACTAAATGTCGCCTCCCCGCTGAATGGTCTTGCAAATATCGATGGAATGTCGCTTCCTTGCTCATTCGGTTTTGCGAGTATTGATGGAATGTCACTTCCTCGCGGGTTAGGTTTTGCAAGTATCGATGGAATGTCGCTTCCTCGCGAATTGGGGTGCAAATATCGACTAAGCGTCGCTTCCCTGCTTTTCCCAAGACTTTTGGTTTTGCGGGTACTGACTTGATGTCGTTTCTCCGCGATTTTTGAAATTTGAGGTTTTCTCGAACCATTTGTAATTTTGGGTTGTGGATAGCAACTGGTATGTTGCATCTCCACGATTTTTGAAATTGGGTTGTGGATATCAACTGGTTTGTTGCTTCTCCATGATTTTAGGTTTTCTCGAACCTTTGAAATTTGGGTTGTGGATATCAACTGGTTTGTTGCTTCTCCACGATTTTTGAAATTGGGTTGTGGATATCAACTGGTTTGTTGCTTCTCCACGATTTTTGAAATTGGGTTGTGGATATCAACTGGTTTGTTGCTTCTCCACGGTTTTTGGATTTTGCAAGTATCGACGAAATGTCGCTTCCCTGCGATTTTGGGTGCAAGTATCGATGGAATGTCGCATCCTTGCTTTTTTTCAAAATTTTTGTTTTGCGGGTACTGACTTTGATGTCGTTTCCCCACGATTTTTGAAAAACCATTTTTTTTTTGTTTAAAGACACGAGGGTCGTAAATTTTGACCTAGAACCATTTGGCGGTAAAAGGTAAGGTGGACTAGGGTGGAAATCCCTGAATCCGGATTTTTGTTTCAAACCATGAATTTTGGTTCAAGGATCGAAAGTTTTGGTCAAGTCAGGGAGAGGCTCCTAAACTTGGATTTTTTTTTTATTTTTGAACAATGAAACGATAAAAGTAAGCATTGTTTTTTAATCTCTAGAAATTTTGACATTTGATATGAAAATTCTAAAGAGAGTGGGTTTGACGAGCGAGTACCTGAGAACAGGTTTTGGCCATACAGGCATTGCTCTTACCCAGTTGGGTAAGTCTTCAAGGGTAGTACGGCTTCAAGAACTTGCCGTTGATAGGCAGCATACATCTGTCGCCTTTCATGTTTAGGAGGGCATATGCGCCGTTGGAGAAGACTTTGTCGATGACGTAGGGTCCCTTCCATTTTGGTTCAAACTTGCCTTTGGACTTGTGAGCGAAGACCATTGGTCTTTTTACCGCAAGAACCAAGTCACCCTTTTTGTAGGCGCGTTGCCTGACCTTTTTGTCAAAAGATCCTGCCATGCGTGCTTGGGAAAGTTCAATGCTTTGTCGAGCTTCGAGCCGTCTCTCATCGAGATTGTCCAGCTCATGGAGTCGCAATTTCGCATTGCTTTCTTGAGTCATATCATTTTGTAGAGATACCCTCAGAGAAGGAATTTGTACCTCTAGGGGCACGACAGCTTCGCATCCATAGACCAAGGAGAATGGTGTGCTATGGGTTGGTCCTCGAACGGTGGTTCGATAGGCCCACAAAGCTTCAGACAGTTTGTCGCTCCAGTCTCTTTTGTGACTAGAGACCATTTTCTTGAGGATTTTGCAGAGTGTCTTGTTGAAGGTTTCTGCTAATCCGTTTGCTGCCGGATTGTATGGAGTCGAAGGACAGCTTTGAATTTTGTATTTGTCGCAAAACCTGTAGAATCGATGATCCCGGAATTGTGGTCCGTTATCATGGACGAATCTCTTGGGTATGCCGAAACGACAAATGATGTTGGTGCGTAGGAATTGAAGAACTGATGAGGTCTTCATTTCGTTGAACGCAAATGCTTCTGACCACTTGGAGAAATAATCCGTAGCGGCGAAGATGAAGCGATGACCTTTGCTTAAAGGGGGAGAGATAGGACCTATGATGTCCATGCCCCATGCTTCAAAAGGCCATGAGATTGCTGTAGGATGCAGCCATTCCGGAGGCATGTGAATGTAATCTCCGTGAACTTGGCATAGCTGGCAGCGTTTGGCAAATTGCATTGCATCAGCAACCATGGTAGGCCAATAGTAACCTAACCCTTTTATCTGATCATAGAGCTTAGGACCTGCCTGATGGGCTCCACAAAGACCAGCATGAACTTCTTTAAGTGTTTCTTCGGCCTCTTGTTGTGACAAGCAGCGTAGAAGTACTCCGTTGAAGGATTTCCTGTAAAGGATCTTTGAAGGGATATCCAAATGAAAGTTTGGGGTTCGCCTTTGAATGCTTACCCGTTCTTTTGAATCTTCAGGTAGGATTCCGAACATAGTGTAATCAATGAACGGATCCCTCCAGTCGCCGATTGAAGTTTGAAGGATAGAGATCCGACTTCCAACCACTCGGTGGCATTCAGCAACTGCTTGGTGTGTGTTAAGAGGAGGGAGGATCCTTCTCTCATTCACTGTAATTTGCATGTTTTTTCCTTCCTGGATCGCCATTGATGCGGCAAGTCCAGCCAGGGCATCTGCACGGATGTTTTCACCTCTACGAATGTGGGTGATGTGACAGATGTCAAACTTTTGCAGAAGCGATTGTGCCTTGTTGTAATAAGGCAGCAGATCAGGCTTCCTGACTTCATATTTCTGATTCATCTGGTTGACGATCAGTTGAGAGTCTCCAAAGACTTCCAGCATGGTGATACCAGATTCGATGGCGAGTTCCAATCCTAGGATCAGAGCTTGGTATTCAGCTGCATTGTTTGTGCATGGTTCCAGTAGCGAGAAAGCGTGTGGAATCATGCATTTGTCGGGGCTAACAAAGAGGATGCCAACTCCCGAGATCAGCTTTCTGTTTTCATTTGTCCTGGTTGCACCGTCAAAGTACATGTCCCAGGAGGCATTTGGTGAGGAAGTCTCCACGTTGTAGACAGGTTCGTCTGGGAGATCATCTCTGAGTGGTGAATCTTTAGGCAATGGATGCTCTGCGAGGAAATCTGCTAGAGCTTGGCCTTTGATTGCTTTTTGTGGCACATACCTAATATCAAATTGTGATAGAAGGATGGACCATTTTGCCAGTCGAGCATTGAGAGAACCTGCCTTTGTGACAAGGACCTTCAAGAGGTTGATCCTTGAGACGAGGTAGACTGTGTTGGAAAGCAAGTAGTGACGTAGCTTTTGTACGGCAAACATCACTGCAAGGCATTCCTTTTCGACTGGGGAGTAGCGATGCTCTGCACCTACTAGCATGCGGCTGAGGTAGTATAGAGCAGCTTCTTTTCCCTCACCATTCTCTTGTGCAAGCAGAGCGCCTACAGAATGATCAAGAGCTCTTGTGTACAAGATGAATGGTTTTCCAGTGGCAGGAGCAGCTAACACTGGAGGTTTGGTCAGGTATGACTTGATATCTTGAAATGCGGCTTCACAGTCGGCATCCCAGACAAAGTCTACACCCTTTTTCATCAATCGAGAGAATGGACGGCATTTCCCCGAAAGATTGGAGATGAACCGTCTGATGTAGGCCAATCTCCCTTGGAGCCCTTTTAGTTCTCTCAAGGTTCTTGGAGAGGGCATTTCTAGAATAGCCTTGACTTTTATGGGGTCAAGTTCTATTCCAGCTTTCCGAACAAGGAATCCGAGAAACTTACCCGACGAGACGCCGAAGAAGCATTTTAGAGGATTCATCCGCAGTTTGTGTTTGCGGAGTCGGAGGAAGACTTCCCGAAGATCTTTGAGATGGTCTTCTTTTCTTCTGCTTTTGACGGCGAGGTCATCAACGTAACATTCGACCGTCTTGTGCTGCATATCTTGGAATATTTTCATCATAGCCCTCTGATATGTGGCACCAGCATTTTTCAGACCAAATGGCATGACAGTGTAGCAATACACGCCAAACGGAGTCCGAAATGAAGTGTGTTTTTCATCATCGGGATGCATCTTTATCTGATTGTAACCAGAGAAGCCATCCATGAATGTCATTCGCTCGAATCCGCAGGTATTGTCAATCATCACCTCCGGTATGGGGAGCGGGAATTCATCTTTAGGGCAAGCGCTATTCAGGTCTCTATAGTCAATACAGACTCTGATTTGCCCATTTTTCTTTGTCACGGGGACAATATTGGCCAACCACTCTGGATGTTGTTCCTCACGGATGAAGCCGACGCTTTTGAGCTTTTGAACTTCTTGTTCAATTTTATCCATCACATCTGGACGGAATCTTCTTTGGCCTTGTTTGACAGGCTTGATGTCTTCTTGAAGATTGAGTTTGTGGACTGCTACTTTGGGGTCTAAACCAGGCATTTCAGCGTAGGACCATGCAAAGCAATCAACGAACTCACGAAGCAAAGCGATATACTCGGGTAACTCATCATCCTTTATATTCTTGCTTATGAATACAGGACGTGGGTTATCAGGTGTTCCCAAGTCTATCTTTTCAACAGGATCTTCTGTCGGAAGGTTCGAAGGTGGTTCCTCCACAATATTTTCGGAGGCTTCCAACTCAACGAAACTTTCTGGAGTTTCAACTGCATTAACAGACCAAGGCTCTGTTCCTTTCCATGGATTTTCTTGATTGGTGATCTCCTCAAGGCTTGCTATGAGATAGTCCCAATCGCCTGTTGAGTCTGGTATTTCTTTTGGAGGCGAGGGTTCTTCTGGGTCAGAATAGCACAAGTCTGTATTATCGGACGATTCCTCTTTATCATCAGAGAAATCGTACAAATTGGATGAGCTTCCTGGATCTTTGTCAGGTAACTCTTTAAAGAGATATCCAGGGAGATCGATGTCTTCGTGGACTTGAGATGTTGAGGCTTGGTCGGTAAAACGACTTTTAAGCCTTTGTGTCAACTGTCTCAGAGGAGTGTCGGGATCATATCCTAACCCATATGAAGACTTTTCTACATGACCGTAGAGTCTCCAATCTTCCAGCTGGCTTTTGGTCAAGGCGGGCTCCAATGGCGTGAGAATACCGCGTCTTTCTCCCAAACCGACTGGGTTTTGAGCGTCATAGCCCATTTTCTTCATAATTGCTTGTGCCACAGGACTATATAGAGATAGCTGAGGCATACCTTCATTTTGGAAAGGTTCCAGCATGGAGTTTGATGAGGAAGCGTCCGATCTATGGAAGAAGATCGGCTTTTGCTTTGGTGATGTTGTCGGAACAACAAAGGTAGCAGACGTAGGATCTTCTACGTCAGCAGGTGTCTCCATCGGAGTGAGAGCAGGCTGAACTTGCTGAGTGTCAGCTTGGCTTGACGATGCATGGTCTTCTGGCTCTGAGTCCGAGTCTGTGTCTTGCATGATAGACACGAGAGAAACAAAAAATTTGCCCCCAGACTTTTGTTTCGCCTTCTTCACTTTAGTCGTGATGACCAAAGGTTTTGAAGATTTGAGGGAGATGACGAAGGGAGATTGACTACTCTCTTCTAATTTGCCGGAGGGGTTGTTTTCTTCCGGTGATTTTTGAGGAGCCTTGCCTTTATCTTTCTGGAGATTTTCAGCAGGGGGTGCTATTTCCTCTTCTTCTTTTTCTCCTTCATACATCTGGGAGTCTGCGAAGTGGACTTCTTTACCTTTGAAGGGTTTTCTGTCCGCAAAGACACGATGTACCATGCCGTCGTCGCCGACGAACTTGATGCATTGATGTAGAGTTGAAGGGACAACACCGTTCTCGTGTATCCAAGGACGTCCGAGAAGGATGTTGTAGCATGAGGGGGTTTTTATTGCATACACAGTGACCTCAGAGATAAGATCACCGATTTGCAATTTGAACCTGATATTGCCGATAGGCCTTTGAGCGCTCCCATCGTATCCAAAGATAGATACAGATGTGTGGCTTAGCTTGCTGGTGGGATGCCCAACTCTTCAAGAGCCGAAGTGGAGATAAGGTTGAGTGCAGAACCTGGGTCGATCTGAACTCTATGTATCGGCATTTCTTTGATGTACCCTGTGAAGTACAGGGGTCGGTTGTGCCTTGCTTCGCCAAGTAGGAGGTCTTCCTTAGTGAAGGCGATGGTTGCACTGGCTGCCTTTTGAACCGAGAGGCATTGGATGCATGATCCCTCAGTTTTCTTTTTTTCTTCTTTTAAGGAAGTTTCAGAGTTTTTGACCCGGTAGTCCATTTCAATTTGGAGGACTTGCGGGGCATGTTTGTCGACATCCTCATTCAGTTTTTGTAATTCTGAGATGAGATTATCACGAGTGCGTGGAGACATTCGTAATAAATCCAGGATGTGAAGACGTGCAGGTATGTGTTTGAAGTGCTCAACCAAGTCATACTTGAAAGCCTCCTTAGGGCCTGCATGTTCATCATTGTTGCCACTGGGAGCGCTTACAACATCTTTTCCCGAAGGATTTACATAAGTAAAGGAAGATTGGTTGTAATTTTTGTGGTAGTCCCGGCCCGAACGGGTGCCTCTACCAACTTCGAGAGCTTCTTGAGAAGGATCTTTGTTTGGAAGATTGTCTTCAGGATCAAGAGGCTGTCGTTTTTCATCTACTGGGGATGTATCTGCAGCAAAGTTGCCATCCTCAGTGATTGTGTTGCACGGAGCATTTTCCGGGAGCAAGTCCTGAACAGCATCCAGCAGCTTTTCTTCTTCGTTGACCCATCCATCACCCCAAGTTGGGTTTTCTTCATGATGATGAGTCGGGAAGAATGTGTATCCTGAAGTCACAGTCTCAGGAGAAGAAACCTGAGAGGGTATCATCTCTGTGAAAGTCACGTGAGACGAGGTAGCTCCAGAGGATACATTGCTAGGCATCGTCGGAGTGTAGGTAATCTCATCAGACGACGCTTCAAAAGAGCTATAGTCCTGATATATTACATTACAGGAAGCTCTGATAGGAGATGTTGCCTGCTCGGAGTCAGACTCATCCTCGGATGTAAGAGGATCATCTATCCAGCAATGTTCTCCATTTTCAGGAGTTAAGGGTGGATGTACCTGATTATCTTCAGGGACTTCAGGCTCTGGGTTGCGAGGAGGCTCGTTAACACGGTCTTGCTCTTGTTCTAGAGCGAGACGCTGCAAGATCCTTGCATATTCTTCAAGATCAGGCATGGGAGCCAGATCCTCTTCTTCGTCTTCTCCGTGTGGCTCAACATAGTTGATTTCCACTGGAGCAATGACAGGTGCTGGGTTAATAGCATCTTCTTATACAGCCTCTTGGTCTTCTTCATCATCAGACCAGGATCCTTGTGGTTGCAAGGGGTTATACCAGATTACTGGCATAAGGTGAGTTTCAGGAACCCATTCTTCGTCGGAGAGATACTCTCCTGTTTCAAGAGATTCCTCCCACTCGCCGGTGTAGTTGGGCTCGAATCCATCGTCGGTGTCGCTAGACTCGTATCCATCAATGGAGAATCCAACTACCGAGTTGCAAGAGTATGATGCCCCCTGCATGGCTTCTTTTTTGAATTGAGGTGGCATGAAATCACTAAGAGTGAAGTTTCTTACCGCCTTTGAAGTCTCTGGAAGGGACGTTTCTGTTGCCCCGAGTGAAGTGGTAGAGGAGGCCTCTGCCTTTTCATGGACTTCTTGTTTTGGCTGGGTCTTCTCTTGCCGTTTGAGCTTGAGGAGATGTTTCTTGGCTTGCCTTCGCTGCTGAGCGGTCGGCTTTGTTTTGACGATCTCCCAATTTTCATCTTCCAGGAGATCGGGATGTACCCATATGGGTTATCCGTCTGGTGTCGGGCAAGGAACCAACACTTCGGACGTTTGAATTCTTTTTATCACCTTGAAGGAAGTAGTGATCTTCTTCTTCGGTGATTTTGGTGTTTGTCCACGTGACACCATGTTGACGGAGGCGGGGCCATAATTTTTGTCAAAGGTGATGACTCCGTTTTTCCACATCTCGTTTATCTTCTCTCTCACAACAAAGCATTGATTGAGAGGATGCGAGACCATCTGGTGGTATGGACAGTACCGAGGATCATTGGTTTTGCCAACGTCTCCAAGTCTTTTGGGCTCTGGCAAAATGAGTTTGCCATTTGCTAGGAGAGCCTCAAAGATTTCTTCGACGTCTTCATCGAACGGATATTTCTTTTCTACTCGCTCTTTGAAGGCATCAGAGAGTTCAGGTCTCTTACCTGCAGCTCTATTTTCAGCTTTCTTTGGTTGCTGAGGAGCTGACTTGGTTTGCACATTAAGGACCTCTTTCTTCTTTGGTTTAGAGGTTGCAATGGCGGTTGGCTCTTTTCTTGATGACTTCTGACTGTTGAGGTCTTTGATCACCATTTCAGCTTCCATGGAAGCTTCGAGGAGTTCCCCCAGGTTCTTTGATTTGTTGCCGATGATCATGGAGCGTATTTTTGCTCTCATATTGTTACGGCAGATGTCGACTAGCGACGCTTGTGGCAGTACATCTGAGCATTTGTACGCCATTGCTTTCCACTTGTGAATGAAGTCATAAGTTGACTCATTCTCTCCCTGTTTTAGGCTGCAGAGCTGAGCCATAGTAACAGGATGATCCTCACCTTGGAAGTGGGTCAGGAAGCGTGTCTCCAGCATAGCCCAGTTCTGAATGGAGTTCTCCGGCAGAGTGGAGTACCAATCGAAGGCCGTACCTTTTAGGGTACTTGCAAAGAGGCGAATCTTGAGTGCATCTTGATCCGCGATAGCTCCCGTCAAGATCTTGAAGTGGATGACGTGCTGTCTGGCTGATCCTTTCCCCGTATATGTTTGGAGAGTAGGATGCTTGAATTTTGTGGGGAACGGGACCGAGTCCATCCATAAAGGATATGGTGGCTTGATCCCATGCTCTTTGAGTATATCCTCTTCTTTAGCTTTGGCGAGGATACTGTCTACGTCCTTTTTGGTGAGGGCGCGTGACTCATTTTCTTCTCCATTTCCCTCGTTATTGCTATGATTCGGAGGAGGCTCATTGTTCACCTGATTTTGGACGACAAGGAGAAGGTTTTCCATCAGAGTTTCAATCCTCTGCTGGCCTTGTTCCAACTGCTGGATGCGTGTGAGCGCATCATCTCGAGGTGGATTTTGAGGTGGCGGCTCAGAACTTGTAGCTAAGACGTTCATCCCTCGGGATTCGAACGAAGAAATCGTCCTGGTGACCGAGCTGGGGCTCATTCTTTTTGATGAAGAGCTTGATGAAGGATTACTCTCCCGTCCTTGGCTGGAAGGGGCAGGAGGTTCTTCGGGATGTCTTTGTGTCCTGGTGACGCTACGGGTCACCGGACGTCGGACATGGATTTTTGATGCTGACCTTTGGCGTCTTCTGGTTTTTCCAACCATATGGACGGCAGCAACTTGGTCGGGTCTTTCTTTTTCGACCCATTTGTGGGAGACTTGAAGTGTAGGAGGCTGGGTCCGTTGCTTCTCTAGTCTCTTTTGTCGATATGAAGCACGGCGGCGTGCTCGACGAGAGATTTGAGCTTCAATCAGCTCTGGCTGGGCTCTGACGATGAAGGATGTGCTCCCTCGGGCGCAGCAGCCGAGCCTGTCTTCTTTGTAGCTAGGCAAGGACAGGATCCGGACCCGGTCCTTTGCCTATTGCAGCGAAGCTTTAAACCTTTCGAGTTCGGCCCCTGTAGAGATGAAGGGTCGAATTGAAGGAGTGTAGGCCTTGGCAGGTGCTTGTAGAGGCCTGGTGATGCATGATCTGATTTTGGGCCTGTAGGAACAAGCCGGCTCATGCTGGGTTGACTTGGGAGTCAGGTTGGAGATGGGTCTCTCCTCTTTCATGTAGGCAAGAGGGTAGAACTGGTTCTCCTTGAGTGGGGCCAGGTATGCTGGCTTGGTGGAGGTTTGAGACCTCCTTTGTTTTGGGGAAGGTCTTGGAGACCAAGTCTTGGGATAGACCTGGTTGTTTGTGGGTCGAGGGTTCGCGGGGGTGCCGCGGGCTTCGGGCTTTTGGGCGCTCGCCTTTGGTGTCACGGGAGTGACACGTTGAGAGGCGATCTTCTGCCTTTTGGCAGGCGCAGTTTGTTCTTCGGGAAGTGGGAATGGTCCCAGCGTCCCAAAGAAGATAGTCCGGGGAGTCGAGGTCGACCCGGAGTTCAGAGAGTTGCCGAGGGAGTTAACGCTTCGGCAGCTGACAGGGCGCTTATGAGTGCGCGCGCTTTGCTTCTGTTGAAGCATGAGTTGGTGCTTGTTCTCATCGAAGATAATGGCTAAGGCTGCCATTGTTAGTTTCGAAAAAGTTCTGAAACAAGACCACATCCATTAGTAATCACAAGAATATAATGATCATAAATGGGAATTTCTATGGTTGTCTTTTCAAATCGCTCAAGGGATATGACCCAAGCGACATGAAGAAGGCAAAAAGCCATAGATGGTACAATTGTTCTGACAGCAAGTATGGTGAGCCCAGAATGAGCGTTCCGGTGACTGCTAGAAGCAATTGTAAACCTAAATTCGACTTATCGAGAAGCAGGGCTTGCTCGAGATAAGAAGAATATAAGGTAGGAGTTACAAATGTGCCGGTCACAGATACAGTAGACCCTGAAAGGGCGTACCAGTATTGCTAGGCACAAATGTTGGAGATCGCATCCATGAGATGGGATTCTTTGTTTTGAAATGTCAGAAATGGATTCGTCAAAGAGAGCAGGTGGCATTCCGATTCAAATACGGGCTCAACGATTTCCGCGAGCGCCAGTACTCAGAAGGGAAGAGACCACAATTTCTCGAATCTGAATCCAAAAGTGACGAGTTTTTTTTTTGAAATGTCAAGATTGGTTCCATCAAAGAGAGCAAATGGTATTCTGATCTGAACACGGTCTCGGCGATTTCCGCGAGCGCCAGTGCTCAGAAAAGAAGAAACCAAAATTTCTCAGATCTGAAATCAAAAGTGACGAGTTTTTGGAGATTTTTTTTTTGAAATGATTTTTTTTTATTTTATTTTTATTTTATTTTTTTATTTTTTTATTTTTTTAAAAAAAATATTTTTTTATTTATTTTTTATTTATTTTATTTTTTTTGAAAATTTTTGTTTTTTTTTTTTTTAAGATTTTTTTTTTGAAAATCTTTTTTTTTTATTTTTTTTTATTTTGATTTTAATTTTTTTAAGATTTAAAGACGAGAGAGTACACATAGGCCTCCTAACCCGGTCTTATAAAACATCAATTGATAGAATTGCCCCCAGGTAAGGGTATGATTACTTAATGAACCCGTTTGGAGGACCCTTGCCTAGAACAGTCAAGCTGTCTCCACACTCTGGACAAGGCTTTTCTTGAATCAATCGTGATCAAAGAACGCAATTGGTTTAACCTTAGTGGTCTATGTCCTTCTTTATAAAAAATCCCAAATAGACTCATCGAAGAGAAACGATGGCCCAAAACCTTAGTCGAACGGGCTCAACATTTCTGCAAGCACCAAAGAACGATAGGATAGGATCAAAGTTTCTCAATTTTGAATCCAAACTAAGAAAACTGATTTTTTTTTTTTTTAATATTTTTTTTTTGAAATCTCTAATGAACTCATCGAAGAGAAACGATGGTCCAAAACCTTAGTCGAACGGGCTCAACATTTCTGCAAGCACCAAAGAACGATAGGATAGGATCAAAGTTTCTCAATTTTGAATTCAAACTAAGAAAACTGATTTTTTTTTTTTTGAAAAGAGAAAGAATGGAAACAAACTCAAAGAAATAGAAATTTCCAAAAAATCCCATCTCATGTTTTTTAGGATGCAAAATCCAACATAGGCTACCAGCTAGAAAGTAGCCAAGGAATCCGGAAAAGAAGTATAAGCATAGAGCAAAAAGTATGATATGCAAATATTTCATTTCCAAGCACCGTGTTCTCAAATGAACTTCGTCCCACCGGGTGTGCCAGCTTGATGGAACGCGCTCCGAGGCGCCGTGGGGCGGCTACCGGGGTCGGCGGAACGTGGGAGTCCGTCGGGTCCGACCCTTTCGCGCCCTGGCGGGCCTGAAGCGTGCATCAACATTACTTTTATGTGGGTGTGCCAGATTTTCTATTTTTACTTGGAATTGCAAGTGGTAATCCGGAGATCAACCTTCGCAAGTAAAAAGGAAATCAACTTCTTTCAAGTTTTCCATTGCACAAATATTTAAGAAAAGAGACATTTTCTTAATTTGCCGTGAAAGGCGATTTTGTTTGGCATTTATAGCCGATTTTGGCGTTTATAGCCGATTTACAATTCTTATCAATAATGAAAGACAAGAGTTGTGATTTTTGTCTCTTTAGAAAAATACAAACTACAATGAAAAGCAAGAAAAGGAAGATCTAACTTTTCAGGAGATTGTGGGGGACTCGTTCAGATTGACGGTCGCAAGCCATGTGTGGGCTTCGCCGTCATCCATGCAGATGAGAACAGAGGATGCTCTTGATTCGCTTGGCTTGGCTATAACCTCAGATTTTTAGAGGACAAAGACCAAGAGAAGGTCCTATGTCCAATAAAAAGCTAAGTAGACAGGCTGAAAAGCCACGTCTAAGCCATTGGAGGCAGCAGGAGAAGGCAAGGACCTTGGGGGGGGGGGTGCCCCCCAAGGGACTTTTGTCACCTTGTAGTGGTGGCCGGTGCAGAACTTCAGCAGAGTTTTTTCTCTCTTTTTTCTTTCTCTGGATACGAGCTCTGGATTCTTTCTGATCGATCGATCTCGATTTTCTGATCTCGATTTTCTGATTCTCTTTTTAATGGAATGCTCTCCTATTTATAGGCCTTTGGTAGCCATTTAGGAGGGTTTATGAGCCTTAATGGCTTTAATGGGAGGAGTTACAAGATTTATTTCTTGATTTTGTAACTCCTTTTTCCTTGAATCTGATTGGCCGATGGAGATTAAGGGCTTTTAATCACCTTAATTACCATAATGGGAGGAGTTTCATGGTTTAAATGCCATGAATCAATTGACTTGTAACTCCCAAATGCTTGCTTCTGATTGGGCCGTCCAAAGAAATGAATTAATGACTACAATAAAGCTAGTCAATTAACCACATTAATTGGTCGCCGAGCAGTCGAAGAGTTGCGGGCCGTGCCGTGTCTTCTGGAATTCTTCTGGCGATGATCATCGATGGATCTTCATGCTGATCGACATCGGATGAACATGTAACTTCAGACATTGATAGCTAAGAGCGGGCCGGTGACATCTGTCTTGTCGATTTCTCGATCGGTCGGACAGAAAGAGCACTTTTTTTGGTCGACCGGTTGGCGATCTTGGAGCGATCAATGATGATTTTATGCTTTTGGAGGTTGACCCGTGATTTTGACGGATGTCGGAGGATATGAGTCAATTTCAAGCACTAAAAATCACATTTTCAGGAAACCACAGGGGCCAAAGTGCGCGAAACGCGAAAAAAGACTGAAAAACGGGTCACCGGCGAAAAATCTGGTGACCCGGACTTCCATGGTCGCGGGGGCCTGCGACCCTGGGGGAATTTTCCCCTTCGGAGCCCGTTTTGCGGTCGTTTTGAGGTCTTTTTCGTCGCCGTTTTCTTCTATATTTTTCCTGACATTTCTTCTCATTTATTGGCTTGATTTCCCTGTAGAAAACCTGATGAGAATCCTTGCATTTTTAGAGTGCAAAGTTTCCAATTTTCCGGGAAAGCCGAAGACTTTGTCGCGTAAAGCTGCTGATTTTCCGCCAGAAGCTGAAACTTGGTCAAACGATGTCGGAATGACCTGAAATTGGAGGTGAAGCCTCCTGAGCAATAAATAAGACCAACCATAGGCTTTTGTTTGAGTTTTGAAGCCGTTTGGGGTCCCGTCGATGCTTCACTTGATTTTGCTGCGGGGAAAATGCCGAGCTTTGATATGTGGCCAAACGATGTCCGATTGACCTGAAATTTGACGGGGAGCCTATTGGAGTCATTTTGAGACGTTCCATGGGCTCCGTTTTGGATGTCATGGTCCCGGGTTGCTCCGCCGCCGGTAGGCTTGATTTTCTCTCGGAGCATCGAAACCTGGTCAAACGTTGTCGGAATGACCTGAAATTCGACGTGCAGCCTTTTGGAAGCATGTTGATGCCACTCATGCACTTGGTTTGATGAGCGAAGGCTTCGGTGGTTCCCGCCGCCGGGAGGCTTGATTTTGCTGCTCGAGCATTGATGGAGGGTCAAACGTTGTCGGTTTGACTTGAAATTTGGCATGGAGCCCTTTTGAGACATGCTGGAGTCATCTGTAGGTCTGATCGAAGTTTTGACGTCTCCGATGATGTCGCCGCCGGGAGCACCATTTTAGCTGTCGGAGAAGCGAAGTTAGGCCAAATGATTCTGAAATGGCCCGAAACTTCATGTGTACTCTTCTCTTGGCTATCTTGAAGGATCTTGCAGTTTTTGTTTGATTCTGACAAGATTTGATTTTTTGGAGAAATTGCATTGCCTATTTATGGCAGGTTGCGACTTCATGCAGCTTTTTTGATGTTGAAGAGGCAAAGTGACATTTTTGGTGTCAACAGATACGTTGGTTACAATAGATTCATCCAACGACTGTAATTATGTTGATGATATCTCAACCTCCATGCATCATCAACGGTTGAAAATTGGACACATGGCTGTGTTTGAGCTACTTAAGAAATGAATGGTCCGGATGCTACAAATGGGGCCCAAAAAATAAAAAAGTAATAAAAGGCGGATTGCTCGTAATAGCACTGTAGCAGTTCGGCTGGTAACAGTACCGTGTGAAACTCATTCACACCTCTTGAGGTGTGAAAATCTTAGGCACAAAAAGGGCCATCTTTCACACCATTTACATATCTATTTTACACATGCGAATCGAAATCACACCAAACAAACATGATTTATGTGTATCCGTTACGCATGTGCTTTCATTACATATGTAAAAGAAAAGGAATGATTCTATGATGTGACATGTTAAGATATAAAGTCAAAATTAAGATTAATTGAGGATTGCAACGGGGGTGGTTCGGGGTCATCATAGTCATCTAAGTCTTGGCACAATTATGTTGGGTCAACTTCATGAATTTGTTTCTCCATTTCAACCTAACCTTAGTCAAAATCTTTAAATAAGTCTCACTTCTTCAAATTTAGTTTTACTGATTTCTTCCACGTCCTCCAAGGCCTCTATCCCTTTCCCTTCGTAGGCCATCAACATGCATTGCCATACTTTTTCTCACTGGTGCCATTTCCGGCCCATGATGGACATCCCCAAACCATCTCAAAACGGTTTTCTTAATTTATTCTTAAATTCTCTCGAAAGTGTTCATTTATAATTTCTTCCTTCCTAATTTTACCACACATCCATTTCAACATTCACATCTTTGCTACATCCATTTTGTGCAAATGTTGCTTTTTGATTGATTAACATCATAATCCAAAGGTCATAGCTGGTCTAATTATTGTCTTCTAAATTTTTTCCTTCAATCTTCTTTGCAGTTATCGGTTACAAAGCACTCCAGAAGCAACTTCCAGTTCAAACATCCAGTTTTTATCCAATGTTTAACATCTTCATCAATCTCCCCATCCTTATTAAAAGGTAAAAGAATGAATCTCTTTATGGTATCTACTGGGCTTTAATTTTCATAATAGTTTTAGCTCTTTGTATATACTCATTGAAGTCACAATCTATTTTATTTTATCTGTGTACAACTTATTTTAAAGCATTTAAAGTTTGAATGCCTCCCGCGACTTTTGAGTTTTGCATTCACATTTCACACTATCTCTTGATTCAACCACCAACACTATATCAGTTGCAAACAACATACTGAAAGTGCAGGCTAGGTCATAGAGCACATCCTAAAGGGGGTCAATAGGACCAATTAATTCTTTTTTACCAAAAACAATCAATTTTTGAATTTTAATTCCACATAACTAATCCCAACACAATATAGCAGTAGAATGAATCAGGAGTGCTCACATATTAGGGTGTATGCTAAACCATTCAACAAGAACTAGAACAAGCAAGATTTGGCACAATTAAATATGATGTACGAAAAATCATACAACAAGAAGGGCCCAAGCACACACAATTTTTATAGTTGTTCGATCTCTTGATCTACATCCACTCACAAGGGAATAACTACCCTTGGTCCCACTATAATGAATCAAACGACATAGGTATGATTCCTATCATATACATGCTTAAAATCACCATCTTCATGGAGCTTGTCATGCCCCAAAGATGAGCCTGGGATTATGCATGAAATTAGGGGCCAAATAACAATCGGTCAAAGCCAAACCACCCAATGTGGCCCCCAGTCATGGTCCCAGAGGATCGAAGTCCACGGTGAGGTATAAATATTTCCTCATTCACTGTAAAATACAGTGGAACTTCATATTAATACGAAAGGTACAATATTAACCTACAGAGTAAGCACATTTACTCTAATCATTGAGTTAAAGTTTATAAAAGATAACAAAATAATTAAATTAAATGACATCGACAAAACCTATGCAAACAAGAAATATAAATACCAACTATCGATTAACATCAAATCACTCAAGTGCTGGTCACAACGAAAATGTCGGTTACACATCACTCGTACTACCATCAAGTTGTATCACCTGAATCAATACTGTCGCGTCCCTTTGTTAGTGATCTAGGTACCTGTGCACCAATAACTGCATCATCAGACTATAAAGCAACCGACGGGTAGATATACATAAACAGTAATAGATATGCATTTGAAAGAGATTAAAATCAATAATTCATAAGTTCAATGGAAATCACAATTTCAAATCAGAAATTATTAGATTCAAATAAGACCAATTATTCATAAGTTCCAATGATACCATAATTTCATAATAAAAAAAACACCACTTACGCTTTTACCATGACAATAAGTCATGGCACTTCGGTCATTATCATGTCCATAAGTTCTTAATTCACTAGGTGATTAGCCAGTTCATAATTCATAGTCCTAGGATCATAGATCTCGTCCTCAACCCTAGGGTTAATTGCTCTCTGTACATAAGTTCTTAACACAGTGATCAAACGTTCCATAAGTTCATAGCGAGCTCAATCGTATGTGGAATACAATTAGCTTAGTGGTGCTTTGTTCACATATTCAAATCAATAAATTCAATATAAAAAAGAAAATAGAAGTTCCATTAAAACATGTGATAAGTCCTCTAAAACGATTTCAAAGGGTATCATAAAAGTCACAAAATCCTATGCAAAAGACCCACTTTTTAAAAGAAAACAGATCAATTGGCAATAAACCGTCGGTTAACCGACAAGTTATGTTAACGGAGTGGTAAGCGATGGCTTAACCAAATGAACAAAATCACCAATTTCCATGTTCTAGCTGTTCAAACCGACATGATTTGTCTGTTCTCTGTCTGTGATGTCGGTTAACCGACAGAATAATTCTCGGTTAACCGAGTCCCAAAACTAAAATTCTAAAGCTCGAATAGAGCTTTAGATCAAGTATCAAATCTGAAGGTTTAGGGTGCGAGATCTCTAAATTGGTCAACTCAATAAATTAGCACAATGGTGTGAAAAACGAATAACTAAGCAATGGAAAATAAACTCAACAAGCATACACCACAACGACACCAGATTTAGTGTGGAAAACCCTAACCGGGTGAAAAACCACAAATCCAAACTGGATCAACAATCAAGAACTATGAATCTCGCAATTACAAGAAACTCAGATTTCCTCCCCTGATATCCCTTACGTAAGGACTGAAGTTACCTTATGTCGCTTCACGCTTCAACGACTTCACACCGTTGATTGTAACAGACTCAATCATGTGCTTGACTTCTTAAATCTTCTACGCAAGAAGATAATCTTTTACAAATAATACAGAAGAATCTGGCTCTCTAGAGAACTTGGCAGCACAACTTCTAAAAAATCTCTAGAGAAAATTTCCCTTAATTAGATCTCTAATTTAGAACTTGAGAGATGATCCGTGTCTCTTTGGGTTGTGAGAAACACCCAATATATAGCCCCAACTCCATGCTTAAGACTCCTAATAAGAATCCAATCAGAAAAGAGTCCTTTTTCAAACTCTAAAATAGAGTCTGGATCCAACTTGGTAAACTGTCATCTGCCACGCTCGCTATAACGAGCTAGACCCTCGCTATTGTGAGCTGCCTCTCGGGTGTGAAGTCCTGACAACTTCTGTCCACCACTTTTTGACCCTTACAATCTCTCCCTTTTAGCAATTCTTGGACAAAACTCCCTTAGAACAATGCAATATGATCTACCCAAAAGAAAAACCCAAAATACATTGAATTTTAAAAGAAAAAAATCAGCACTGCAAATCTTGTATTGCCTTTGCTTGAACTTCTAGATCTTGAATTGCCTTAACTTGTAGAGCTCCCATTGGCTTCATTCTACTCCCCCTGTATTTGTCCAAAATTGACAAACTAATATCATCATGCAGCTTCTGTCAATCTGGATCTAATAGCTCCCCCTCAATTGTGACTCTCCCTCAATAGTTACTTCGTATCAGCACTGGGGGTGGGGGCTTGACCTCCTTGATCGGGGTTTTTTATAATTAGCCACCCACACTTGTGTAGTTTGATCTGTCAGCACAGTGTGAGCAAACTCTTTAGGCAAATCAGACCTTCTAGCACAAATTTGCGCCGTCTTGGGTGGAGAAAACTTCTTCCGCCATTGCTTGGTCTTGAGTAGACTTTGCATGTTCTTGCAATGGGGATAAATGTGTCATTTCTTTGCACAATGGTGACACATGGATGTGCGTGCAGCGCGTGATACATTCTTTTTCTTAAAACTACTCGACACATTATTTAAAAGTGCAATATGTGGAGTAGCATGTGCAACACTTAAAACAAAAACTGCTACCTTTAGCATTTGAAGTGCATGCACCATGATCATAACCAAAACCACTTCTATCAAAAGGAAACTTCTGATTGCACAAGATGTTTGTAAAAGTCTTCAAACCAATGTTCATCTTATTTAGCAAAGCTTGTTTCACTTCTAACTCAAACAGAGTGATTTTCAGTCTTCTTTGCAAATCTTTATTTTCAGAACTCACCTTCTGTAACTCTATTCTCAGAGTCTTAATCTCTTGTTCAACCTTCTTGAATTTCTAACCCTCGGTAGTCAGATTTTTAGCTATACAGTTCTTCTGACTTTCAAGAGATGAGCCTTTTCAAGTGCTTCCTTTAATTCATTTTTCAATGCAGAATTTTCTTCTTAAGCAACCTTAAACTTGATAGTAATCTTGTTGCCATAGTTAGTCATCCTGACACAATCAGCATATATAGTGTGGTACAACTCTTTCCAATCTTTCTCTTGATCTAACATCTCATCTTTATTATCTTCATCAGTATCATTGTCAGATAGAGACTTAGCTATGAAAGCCACAAACCTGTCATTTACAGTTTCAGAAGTATCAATTGAAGGTTCTTTTTCTTCTTATGGTGACTCTTCATCGCAAGTTGTGTTGAGAGCCTTTTTTAGTGTACCCTTTTAATTTCTTGTTGGCACACTCATTAGCATAGTGACCATAGCCTTGGCACTCAAAATACTTAGTTCCTTTCGCAGAATCCTTCTTATCAAATTTAGAACTCTTCCACTTGGCTTGTTTTGACTCTTTGTGCTTCTTGAAGCAATTAAACAATTCAACCATATTATCTTCAGCCTTAGATTTAGAATCAGACTCAATTTTCTTTTCAGGTTTCTTTCTTGATTCTGAGCTAGTTTTCTAAGCAATACCTTTCTCTTTTGATTTTCCTTTATCCAAACATTTTGCTTCAAAGATCTGAAGATTTCCAACCAGCTGGTTAATCTTGACGGTATTTAGATTCTTATTTTCTCCAATAACATCAACTTTAGAATCAAACCTCGAAGGTATAGACCTCAGAATTTCCTTGACAATATTGTTTTCTGGAATTTCCTCGCCCAGATTGAAAACATAATTGACAATATCATTCAGCTTAGCATAGAATTGATCGAATGTCTCATCTTCTTCCATCACGATGGTTTCAAATTCTTTAGTCAGCCTTTGTAATTTAGATTGCTTCACCGTATCTGTACCCTCATACACTGTCTGTAAGACTTGAAAGTGCAGGCTAGGGGCCAATGACTAAGTCCTAGAGGGGGGGGGGGGGGTGAATAGGACTAAGGGTATACAATTGCCAATTTTAATTTTCTAAGCCTGATTTTAATCCAAACAGAACAAAGAACAAGACAAACACAACAAGAGTATAACTAATGCGGAAAATGTAGATCATGTAGAAGAGAAATAGACACAGGAAATTTATAATGGTTCAGTCACATAGACCTACATCCACTCTCAAGGGTCACACAGACCATCGGTTCCACTAAGAGGAATCAAACTATACAAGTTCTGACTCTACCTCAATTTTGTTACAGAGGTTCAACCACACAGATCTACTCCTCCTTACATAATTCGAGAGTAATTTAGTCACACAGATCTAAACATCTACCACATTATACATATATTGTAAAAGTTTGAAGAAGGGTGAACACTTGCCTTTGATGTTGATTGAAGTGTTCTAAGAAGCTCTGACGTAGTCGAACCTTTTACCTCTTGATGACCTCTTGGTGTTGAGAAGGGTGCTACCAATGTGTTGCACAACCAGGGTTCAGAGGATTGTTCTTCTAGGATTACACAGATAGGGCTCTCATGGTGTAAGATATCCTAGAGGATGCACTCCCTCACAATACACTCATCTTGGAGCTAATGAAGCTCTAGGGTTTTCCTAAATCTAGCACATGAGTGTTTGGAAGGGGATTTGAGAGCCTACATTAGATGGGAAGAAAGTAGCAAGGTGAGCTCTTCACTAAGGTCCTTAGGTTGTAAAGCAAAACAGGCTACACCTTTATAGAAAACTTCCAACGGCTAGATTTGGCGGTTAGCCTCTTAACATGGCAGCTAGCCCCTTTCAAATTCCCTGAGAACTGATATAATTTTGAATTTGGTCAGCTCACGGTTAGCCGTCGTTGGCCTTGGCGGCTAGCCGTGAGGTGACCGTTGAGGTGACCGAAAGCAGGTCAGAAACAATTAGCTCTCGGGAAAACTAACAGTAAGATTTACGATTGCTTACGGTTAGCCGCTATGCTTTTGGCGGTTAGCCGTTAGGTGACCGTAGGTGTACCCGAACTTCCTGACAGGCGAAGAGATTGCTCTCTGGAAAAGTAATCGCAGGATTTCAATTACTTGCGGTTAGCCGCAAAGGCTTTCTGCGGTTAACCGTGAGGTGATCGCTGAGCTAGCCGAACTCAATGACAGGAGAAACAACATTCTGGAAATGTAACCGTAGGTTTCGGTTACCTGGAGGTTAGCCGTAATTTGCAAAGAGGCTAGCCGCCAGGTGACCGAAAGGTCACCAAACCCTCTGATTTTCAAGTTAGTTTTAGCTGAGTAAAAACATGATTTTTCCAAAGGATCTAAAGGCTGGTCTGGGTCTAAAATACCTGAGAAGGTTGACAAACACACGTGGAGACATTCTTTGACGACTCTGGTCCATCCAAAAGCTTTGACAAACTCTTCGAAAATGATCTCCCTTGAGGCACTTTGAGAACAAGGATCTTCTTGGTCATATTGGCACGATATTGACAACATAAACACGTGCACACGAAAACGTGGCACTTACAAGACTTCCCATACTTCTTTTTCAGTTTTGCAAGTGGAAATATTACGGAACTCTTTAGCAGACACTCCATTGTATATTCCATTCACCTCTTTGTTATTACAATTGGAGGCATGCTTCTCATCCTTAGTCTATTGGGCTTTAGGTTTAGGAACAGTTTTTCTATCAGCTATAATTGTTGGTTTGGTGTAGCCCTCCCAACAATATCCCAAACATCATTATCAATGGACTTAAGGAACCCAATAATCATTTGCTTCCAATAAGCATAATTAGAACCATCTAGCAAAGGGGGCTTAGAAGTAGATGTCCCTTCTCGATCGAGCACCATTCTAGAAATCTCTTAGGATCAAATACAACAACTTAGTGTAACCCACTCTAATACCAATTTAAGGTTTAGGGTGCGAGATAGTGTGCAAAAACAAATAACTAAGCAGCTGAAAATAAACTCAACAAGCATACACCACAAGGGCACCAGATTTAGCGTGGGAAACCATAACTGGGTGAAAAACCACGGATCCGAACTGGATCAACAATCAAACACTATGAATCTCGCAGTTACAAGAAACTCAGATTTCCTCCTCAGATATCGACTACCTAAGGACTGAAGTTACCCTGTGTCACTTCACACTTCAACGACTTCACACCGTTGATTGCAACAGACTCAATCCTACACTTCACTTCTCAATCTTCTGCGCAATAAGTTAATCTTCTACAAATGATGCAGAAGAATTTGGCCCTCTAGAGAGCTTGGCAGCACAACTTTTAAAAATTCTCTAGAGAAAATTTCTCTCAATTAGATCTCTAATTCAGAATTTGAGAGATGATTTGTGTCTCTTTGGGTTGTGAGAAACACCCAATATATAGCCCCAAATCAGTGCTCAAGACTCCTAATAAGAATTCAATCAAAAAAGAGTCCTTTTTCAAACTCTAAAATAGAGTCTGGACCCAACTTGGCAAACTGCCATCCGCCATGCTCGCTATAGCTAGCTGAACCCTCGCTATAGTGACGTGTCTCTCGGATATGAAGTCCTGACAACATCAGTCAACCACTTTTTGACCCCTACAAAATCACTTTTTCTTCACCTGTTCCTGCAATAAAACCTTAGGGCCAAGCCCTCTTCACCATGGTTTTAAATATCGGCTAATACTGGTTCGTATCGTATCATCCCTAACCGCTCTGATATATCCCTGTTATAGCGGTCTCGATATCGTCGCAGTTAATATCGCCATCATCTCGGTGAAATATCGGCCGTTACTACCGATATTTTGATAATATTGGTCGTATCGGCCAATACGGGACCAATACAAACAATACTTGGGGGGGAAATGGGGAAAAAATGGAAGATGACGGAGATGATAGAGAAAAAGAGTTGAAAAAAAAAAAAGAGTATGAAGTCCTGACAACATCAGGAAACCACTTTTTGACCCTTACAAAATCACTTTTTCTTCACTTGTTCCTGCAATAAAACTTTAGGGCCAAGCCCTCTACACCATGGTTTTAAATATCGGCTAATACTGGTTCGTATCGTATCAGCCCTAACCGCTCTGATATATCCCTGTTATAGCGGTCTCGATATCGTCGCAGTTAATATCGCTATTATCTCGGTGAAATATCGGCCGTTACTACCAATATTTTGATAATATTGGTCGTATCGGCCAATACGGGACCAATACAAACAATACTTGGGGGGGAAATGGGGAAAAAATGGAAGATGACGGAGATGATAGAGAAAAAGAGTTGAAAAAAAAAAGGTAGCACCTGCTGCCACTTTCTCTTCTTCTCCCTCCTTTTTTCTCTTTTCCTTACCTTTTTCTGTTTCCTCTCCTTCTCTTCTTTCCCTTTCTTCCTCTCTTTCCCTGTTTCCTTCTAAGTTATCCCCACTCCCATTTTTTGTAGTCGGTACAAAGTACAAACCAATAAAACATAAAATGGCAGAACCAGATTTAGGTTTTTTTTTTCTTTGTTTGACTCCCAAGTCCCATGGTGTGAGTCTTTCACTATTCCACATAATAAGGTATGATGGATTCCATATCATTTATGTGGCCCACATTTTTAATGCCTCCTCTTAAATGGTCCAACCATCAGTGGCCTATCTTAAAGCCAAACTATTAAATGCCCCTTTTAATTGCTCCACTAAAAATAAATTTCCCTCTTACACGGTCACTCAATCAATTTTAATTAAATAATAGTTTGGCCCAAGTCACCTTGATTACTCATAAACATCAAAATAAAATATTAAAAAAGCTTGATTAAATATCTAAACCATTTATTCTACTAGTACCCTTCTAATAGTATGTATTAATGAAAAATCTTAAATAATTGAAAATAAATGCCCTTCACTTAAATATAAAAAGTTTTTTTTTTTTTTTTTTTTTTTTTGAATTTGGGGTTTTAGTTGTGCACTACATGATGGATTTATAAATTATAAGGATGAACCAAGGATAAAATACTAAACATTAATATATTCATCAGTTTCAGAGAAAACAACGATACAGGATTTCATGACTTAGGCGGACCGATATTTTGACTTATAATTATTACTAATGGAAAAAAACATTGTTTTCCACCATTTTCTAATATTATAGATTTTTTAGGTACTTTTGCAAAAAAATTTGGATTAAAAAAATTTACACCGCGACGACTGTGACGGACCGATAACCACGACCGATACAGATATCATATCGGTTTTTTGCCCCGGCCGATACCGCGATTTCGAACCATGCTTTACACACAAACCATTCAACCTCCTGCACATATATTTAACTCCATCCATCATTTTATCCATTTATTCATTTTCATAAATCAAAACATATGAAGTCATAAGATCAATTTCTAAAATTTAGAGCTTGGATTCGGAATTAAATCATGCATATCATCCCATAAATTAATATCCAATTGCTTGCTTAAAGGGGAAACTCAAAGGCCCCGAATCCATGCTCAAAAGCTCAGAAAATAGGAAAAGATCATACCCACTTAAAATACTACACCAATGAAGAAAACAAGAAACTAATCAACCCATCTATATCAATTATAATAAAAAAAAAACCCAATGTAAATTAACCCTAATTAAACCAAATACTCACCTAGAGAAAGGAGATGGGAGAATGGACTTGAGAATGGCATGAGGATGAAGCTCGAGGCATTGAGATCATGATGGAGGGAATGGATGATGAAGATGAAGGCTGGATTCTCCCTTTGCAACATGGAAGAAAACGAAAAGAAAAAAAGAAAATGAAGGAAAGAAAGAGAGACAGAGATGAGATTGAAATAAAGAAAGAGAGAATAAAAGGGAGGAAGGAAAGAGAGGATGGATAGGAGCTGTCTCATGTGGGATAAAAGGGGGGAACATGATGGGAATTATCCCATTTGTCCAAAATGGACTTTGGTTCAGGCCTAGATTTAGAGAGGTTACAGGGTTCCAAGTCGAGATGAGGTAAAAGGTAAAATTTCAAGAAATTAAATCATCTACCCAACGGTCCAATATCTAAAAAATCTAAAATTACGAAATAGACCCCTAAACTTTTCGGAAATTGCAACACACCCCTTATTGTACCCAAACAAATTCGGACCCAAACCAAACTTTGCACACGCATTGCTAACAACTAGTCGGTCCTACATTGCCTCTAATTAAGCTTAATTAACAAACACTGTAATTAACTAGGTTAATTACATACCTCATATCTCTATCTAACTCTATAAAAACCGACTTACCTTGCAATCTATTCATCTTCTCAATCTGATTTCGAGCCAAAACATCTACATGAGTTCTCATCCTCATTAGTGTGAAGTGTGCTGACTTGGTGAGCCTGCCAACGATCACCCCAAATACTGTTATTATCTCTCTTAGACAGCAATCCAGAAACGAGGTTCGTGGCATTGTGTTCCCCTTATCATTCTGAAATCTACAACTGAGTTAGTAATTCTGAAGGTTTTTTATGGTCTACCTTCACCTGCTGACACAACAAATATCTCACCACAATCCTTGTTGTCTCTCTCTTCATATTCCACCAGTAGTGACTATATAAGTTTTGAAAATGTCTTGATACTCCTGGGTTAAATGGCATAATAAGGTAGTGCGCTTTTCTCATTATTTCAGTTTTTCAAATTATATACATCTGAAACACACATTCTGTCTTGACACTTCAACACATCCTCTACAAGTCTGGACTATGATCTATCTGCAATCCTTTCGATCACCTTGATACACACCAATTCATCCCTCTAATTGTCCTTGATATGGCCAAAATATCTAGTTCCCTTGATGACATGCTAACAATCATCATTTTTAGTCCGGTGTAAGAACCCGACCTCTTAACTCTTGGATTAGCACTAATTAATTCCGTGGTTAGGATTACTAAGTGGGATTAGATGCCAATCATTGTGTTTTTTGTGTTAGAATAGTTTTTAAACAACTTTGGAAAGTTTTGAGAGCCTTTGAGTCTAGTTTGATCCTTTTTGGAACCTGCTTGTAATTTCGAGTGAGACTGGGGGTTATCCATGAATTTTGTAAGTCTATTATTTTAAAATTATCATTCTAGACAACTTTTGTATTCAACTTGAAGCATTCTGAGGCCCTGAAACCTTTTAATTGACCAATTCTATCATAAATTGATATACTTTGACCGAACAGTTGACTTTTTCCTTGGAACCTTGAAATGCGTGGTTCTTGAGCTCAAAAATTAGATCTCAACCTGTCCAACAACTTTCATGTTAGTCCAAACTCATACAAGGTCTAGAAAGTCTAATTCGATCATCGGCACATTTTTTTAGGTATATACTGCGTTTGGAAAATCGTTACTTATACCACTGATCTCTGAAATCTCTAATTGTGGACTTGTTGGAAAGCTCTTCTCATGAACCACAATTCTTCTTCTTTGACCAAATCTATCTGGGGTCCCCAAGATCCCCGTTATCGCACTCTGAGTTCAGCTAGAATGTAGGAAACTCACAAGTTAACCTTTTCAAAATATCCTACCAACCCTACCTACTTTATTAAATGCCTCACCTACCACATTAATGGCTCTCACCTATCACAACCAAATACGTATCATAACTTCCCCATCTCCATAGGCCAACAACAAGGAAAACTCTCCTCTGTTTCTCTCTTCTCCTTCTCATCTTCACCATGGCATGGTGAATAACATCTCCTTGGAGGCTTCCCTTGCAAGATCTGAACCCACCAAGAAGTTCTACGCCGTCAACTACGAGACATATTTTGATTTGGTGCAAATTTGTCGGTGGCAGCCCTTCATCCAGTGACCTTCTGTTGAATTCATGAATTTGCACATTTACGTATCATTTTAGGTTGAAGTAATGATTTAATTAGGTGAATTGCATCAATATTCATATAATTTCATCATTTCATGCATTGAACCTAGAAATGTGAATTTTTATACTTTTCATATATTTTCTGCATTAACTTAGAATGTTTTGTAATTTTCTCTAAAGAGTCCCAGTTGGAGTTAAACTCTATCCGGGTGGGTCCCGCCTCAATATGGGCTCTTCAGTATTTGATATGTTGAATTAGAATGTACAGAAAATGAGAATTACAGGCCTTTCAAAGATGAAAGTTGTGCAAAGATAGAATTCATTGCAAATCAAAATTTACAAGTTAATCCCCTTTTTTTCGGGATAACTCATCTTCAAATGGCCATAACTTTCAATACGACCGTCGGATCGATAAAATTTACCTACCGTTGGAAACCTTATTCAAAGTAGATATATGTGGAGCCCAAGATCGTGCAAAACAGAGCTATATTGACAAAGTTATGGGCCCGGAGATTTTCATGTTCATTTTTAGACGGGATTGCAATTAAATTCACACTGTTGATAATCAATTGCAACACATCTCTTGTGGGACCCCATCTGAAGATTAACCAAGAAAGAGAATCATCTCAAAGCCAAAAGTCTTTCCAAAAGAAAAGTTAGCTTGGAGAACAAGAAAGAATTCCTACAAATAAGGAAAAAAGAGACCTAAAAGGATGGTACTTCTTTACCAAAAGGGGTTTGCAAAAAGCATAAAAAAGGACATGATGGAGACTCATAACATATTCCATACGTCCAAGGCTCTCCCTCTCTCCTATTTCTTTCTTTTTCTCTTCCTTTCTTCTTTTCCATTAGTTTATTTTTATTTTTGGTAGACTTGGGCCATGTCCAAGGATTTATTGTGAAGGAGAAAATTTGTGAAGGAGAAGTTGTAAAGATGCAATTTTTAACGATAAATCAAGAAGCATTCTTTGCAATGGCGGGCTAATTTTCTTGATTAGAGTTATGGATGAAGGTAAGTAATTATCTTTTTATTTGTTTAGTAATTCTAATTTGTGTTCTATGATTATGTGCTTAATGATTAATATGCTTGTCTTCGTGCCCTAGGCAAATCTCTATTTTTATTTCTAAAAACAAAAATTAGTTTTTGACTACTCATGCTTAGGTTTGATAGGCCATGCTTAGGATTTAGATCTTTTGATGGTGTATGCTTACTTTTGATGGGTGGTGCTTAAATTATTTTTATTCTTTTATGAGATGAAGGAAGTCTTGAGTTTTGAATTTTTATAATTAAAAAGGGATTTTAAAAGTTAGATTTTCCAAATTAAAAACATTGATTTGTCTTTGATTTGAAGTAAAAATTGGAACAAGTTAGGGTTATTTGATAAATAATTGGTGGATGCTTATTTGATTCCTATGCTCTAATCGCCTTCATTAATTGGTAGATTTTGAATTTCTAAATTAGTTGCTTATTTTTTTTTTATCTAAGAACTCAAAACTTTTCTTAATTGTTAGTTAATTAGTTTTCTTAATTTAAAAGTTTCTTTAATTAGCTCCTTGTGGGTTCGACCCGTTCTTGCCATTGTCTCATCTAGACACCCGTGCACTTGCGGTATTTTATGATTGATATTGATCACATCACCTTCCTTGTCCTTGATCATCTTAGATGTAGGCCATCTCCTCCTCTTGATTGTCTTTTGATTAGGAACCCATTTTCATCACTTGTTTTAGGTTTTTTTAGGGGGTTTGGGTTTTGACAGTGAATGGGTCTTTTTATTTAGGGTGATTTGTGGGTTGTTTGGAAGAGAGAAAGCTCTTGGTTGGAGCTTGGCTTGACTTTGAAGTTGGGTTTGATCCTTGATTAGAGGCAAGTGTTCAAACTAATTAACATAGCATGCAATAAGTATTACTTGGTTTCTAAGTACACATTCAATGGGTTGAATGTCCTTAATTTAATGCTTGAATTCATCATGCTTATATGCTAATTTTCTTTTTAATCGATGATTGGAAATCCCCTAAAGTGTTTAGAATTTTAATTGGGCAAAAACCTCAATTACACACCATAGTAGCTTTCAGCAGCCACTCTGCACAGCTGCTAGCAACAAGCGGCCACTATACACAATAGCTAGTCCGCAGAAGCTTCCAGTAGCCACTCTACTGCCAACGGCCAATCTGCTCGCAACCACTCTGCAGCATGTGCCAGTAGCCACTTTACAGGCAGAAGCCAGCAGCCAGTAGCTACTTTGCCCGCTGTGGGCCCCACAAAACTACTTTTTGTGTTGTTTTTAGGGGCTTTCTTGGGTTGTTTTCACCAAATTTTCTCCCCACAAATTCAGAAAAATTGGGAAACCAAATTAAAACTTAGAAATGGAGTGTAGGTGGTACCCGAATTATGTGATTCCCACAAATGTGGATTTCTTTCTCAAAAAGAGAATCCAAAAACTTAGATCATTGGTGGAACCCCATACCCCGACCTCGCCCAACTTTATTTTCAACTTAATATTTAAACCTGGACAATTGTGAATGCACGCAGAGTACGTTGACTCATGTTTTTATCTGAACTTAGGGATTGGGTATTTCCACCTTCCCCATGCATCAAGTGTACACAATACGTACAATATCCATCTCTTTGAGCGTAAAATTTTGGGAATCACCGTACTTGCATGTCTATGATTATTTCAATCAAACTTTTCATTCTTTTATCATACAGCCTATAAGCCCGACCCTAGTATCTTGCCCTATGGGACTCCTTGGGTCTTAACGTTCGATTCTCGCCATGCTTGACCATTGGATATTGTACTCGGATCCTTATAGGGTTTCTCGGTTTGAGTGCAAGCATTTAGTTGCCCTGCCCTTTCAAGTTACCCAAATCACCTTGCCTTTCTGTTACCCCATTTCCCTATTTCTACCCGAAGTGCTGCCTGTTTTTCCGTAGGATTTTCTAGACTTAGAAAATATTGTTTAAAATCCCGCATTCTTCATTGTTTTTTAGTTGACACCATCATGTTATTATTATTCCTATATAACTGTATGTTGCTCCTTCAGGGGTGTCCTGTAAGTGACTAGTGTCACCAATGCCCAGGCTCGATTCAGGTTTCCCCGTGGCAGGACCTTGCCGGGGCTTGATTCTGGTTTTCCCTTGACAAGGCCCTTTACCAAAGTACCTACCTACCTGGGCTCAACTTAGGTTTCCCCGTGGCAGGATTAATGGCTCCAAGATGAGTTCTAAGGTACAACCTACCTGACTGTAAGGAGCCAAGGATATTCTCTTTTCGATGGATTGCGAGGAAATGTTCCAAATTAGTTAGTAGTCTGATTAATTATTGCTATGATTCTTTTAATCATATTTTTATGAACTACTATTGCAATTATGATCAATTACCTACTATTTATGTGTTGTTTTGTACATGCAAACTATGCTTTTTATTTTGAATACTTGCCCGACATTTTGTCTGACCTACTCTTGATGTCGTAGGTATGATTTCCTGTGATGTACAATAGTATTGAATTGTTTCCAGGAACAAGATATGCAGGGGTGATTAGTCTCAGTTCCTGATTAGGATTGATGCAGAGGGTTTTATAGCATATCTTGTTGGATTTTCGTAGTTCCTGTAGAGGGTTTTACAACATATCTTGCAAACCATGACTTCTTCTTACTTGCTAGGCATTTTGTCTGACCTACACTTGCCAGGCATTTTGTCTGACATGCACTTGATTGCGTCAAAGACTAAGATGGAGATAAAATTCCTATGAGTGGGAGCTAAGTAGAAGAGGAGTAACTACCTCTCATTAGTGAACAATCATGTACTCTATGCCCTAGTTGGCCACACTGAAAACATGCTCCTAACATCCACCTGCACTTAGTGATTGAGTGATTCTTCCCGCAATGATCACACTTCTGCTACAAAGAATTGGCATCGTACCTCTTCCTCTAGGCTAAAGCCGCGGAACATACTGTCTTTCACACTATTGCTGAAGAACCTAATGTAGAAAGTACTGAATTGGTTCTTGTAACCTTTCCAATACCTCCTCAACTCAAAACCATTCTTCACACTATCTTCATACAAATCTTTCTTGTCCTTCCCTATCGACAGGAAAAACTTTCGATGAAGATCCTGAATAAATCTTCCGACCCTCTCAGCCTCGGGTGAATTCCTCTACATAACATCTATCATCTAGTCTTGGAAAGTAGTCTGATCCTCCCTTCCTACATTGCTACTTATCTCAATTCAACATAGAAACATAAATAAAAATCACAAAACTGCCATCATGTAACATTGGGACCTGTGGTTATGGGACTACCACACTTCCACTGCGCTTCTCTGACTCCGAAATCATTAAAAAACTATTAAATTGTCGTCTCTTGTCAGTAATGTCTGTAGTATACATCTTCTTCAGTTCTTCACAACTGGTCCTCACACTTCTTTAATCACACCAAAAGGCACCACTTACCTTATCAACTTTGTCAACGAATCTGTTGTCGAAGAAAATTCTATAGAAATCATCTACAGTAGCCTGACCCTGAGAAACTCTAAATCCCTGACATTGTGGTAAGACTGAACACCAAGAACAATTCTAATCTCTAACAAGATATTTTATAAAACCCTATGTAGGAACTAAGAAAATCCAACACCAATTGAGAATTCTCGAGCAACCTCTGAACTAAACCTATTAACAATAAGAAACTCCTATTCCAATACAACTGTGGGTTCTAAGGCCACACACAATGGGTAATGAGACATTAGATTCTCTCCCCATTAAACACAGTTGGTAATGATACATTAAATTCTCTCCCCACTAACAAAGAATCTGTTCTCCAAATTTACTTCTCTAAGATAAATAACTAATCAAATTGCCTATACTAAACAAATAATTATAGAATCCATACATATATTGTATAGATGCCAACTACCGATTCATATTCCTCACACATCCTCTTGTTTCTAGCATATATTATTTCTAAAAACGTTCCCGTTCTGATACCTTTTGTCACGCCCAGAGATGAGCTTGTAATTATGCATGAGATTAAGGGTCAAATAACAATCTTTCATAACAAAACCACCCAACTTGACCCCCAATCATGGTCCCATAGGATCAAAGTCCGCAGTGAGGTAAAACTATTCCTCATTCACTGTAAAATACATCAGAAATCCATATAAATAAAAAAAGGTACAATATTAACCTATAGAGTAAGCACATTTAATCTATTAATTAAGTTAAAGTTTCTCCAAGATAACAAAATAATATAATTAAATGGCATCTAAAAAACCTATCTAATAATATGAAATCACTTAGGTGCTAGTCATAACGATAATCATGTGGTTTACACATCACACGTAACGACCATCAGGTTGTATCACCTAAATCAACACTCTCGCATCCCTTGGTAGATGAGCATTGTACCTATGCACAAGCATAGCATCATCAGCCTACAAAGTAGCCGGCAAGAAGATATACATAAACAATACTAAATATGCCTTTGAAAGCAGTTAAAATTAATGATTCACAAGTTCAATTGGAAATCATAATTTTAATTAAAAAATTCTTAGATTCAAATAAGATCCATAATTCATAACTTCCAATGATATCATAATTTCGTAATCGAAAAAACACCAGTTAGGCTTTTACTAAGACAATCAATCATGGCACTTCGGGTCCTTACCATGTCCATAAGTTCTTAATTCACCAGGCTATTAGCCAGTTCATAATTCATAGTCCTAGGGGCATAGATCCCATCCAAAACTATAGGGTTAATCACTTCTATACATAAGTTCTTAATTAACACAGTGATCAAACGTCCTATAAGTTCATATGGAGCTGTACAGTCATCCATAAGTTCGTACCTGGAATACAATTAGTTTAGTGGTGCTTTGTTCACATATTCAAAATAAAAAGGAAAATAGAAGTTCCATTAAAACATGTGATAAGTTCTCTATAGTTATTTCAAAGGGTATCATAAAAGTCATAAAATCCTATGGAAAAGACTCATTTTCAAAAAAAAAAAAAAAAAAATAGATCAATCGCAAGAGACACAAAATGGCGTAGGGTAGTGAGGCCCTCATTTATTAAGGGTAGGGCATAGACAACCTCAGGCCTTGTAAGATCCCACATCGCTCATGAAGCGTCCAAAGCCTGGGCTAATATAAAGGACGCCGTCTATGCTTAGTATAACGTGTTTTGGGTTTTATAGGGGCCCGGAAGTTAGCTTTGGGATACAATGAATGGTAGCCGAGTATTGTTCACCACTCCCATTGAGCTGCATCTTCTGAATGAAGAGGAGAGTTGGATGCTTTTTGCAAAGAAGGCCCTCATTGAAGGGAGTTTTGAATTGGTGCAAATCGGGCAAGCTATTGTCGCAAGATGTGGTGGCCTGCCACTTGCCATTGTTGTATTAGGTGGCCTACTGTCAATTAAAGATTGCGCTAGGCACTCATGGTTAAAGGTGCTTGAGAATGTGGTTTGGCAACTGTCTCAAGGTTCTGATTGCTGCTTAGATATTTTGGGTTTGAGCTACAATGATCTACAATACAACCTTAAACCATGCCTTCTGTATCTAGGCCTTTCCCAGAAGACCATGAGATCTCTGTAAAGACATTGATAAAATTGTGGGTTGCAGAGGGATTCATCCAACAGAGAGGCCAACTGACAATGGAAGAAGTTGCAGAAGATTGCTTAGAGGAATTGATTCAAAGGAGCTTGATTCAAGTGGTGAAAAGGAGGCACGATGGAGGGCCAAAGACATGTCGCATCCATGATCTTCTAAGAAACCTCCTGATTCCAAAAGCCGAGCAGGACTTGTTCTTCATGATTGATGGGAGCAGACATACACCGCCCTCACTGAATCTCCGTCGACTTGCAATCCTCTACAGTGATGGTAAAACTGAATGTAGCTATCTCAATCAACCTACAGCACGTCTGCATAGTTTATTGTGTTTCTCTAAGCTTGACCAGAATGTAGTAGTCATCTACTCAATGGAAGTGCCACATTGTTGAGGGTTTTGGATCTTAGTGGTGTGAAAGATTATAGTACAAGATCCATCGATTTGCCATAGGAAATTGGAGAGCTGGTCCATTTAAGGTATTTGAATCTGGAGAATACTGGCATAAAGAGTCTTCCATTGACAATGGGAAAGCTCACAAATTTGCAAACTTCAAACATAAATGGCAACCATATTAAGTACATGACCAGTGGGATTTCCTATGTGTGCAAATTGAGACATTTATATTCTGATTCCATCAAAATGCATTGGTACTATAGACTTGACTCACAAGTAAAGCTCCAAACACTAGAGCTACATTCTGGAAAATGGATAGAGAAGGGGCTGCCAAGCTAAAGGCTCTTAGAAAACTGTCCATATTTGGATTTCCTAGCAAATTCCAGAAGGCGTTGCCTGAATCGATAGAGAAATTGAGCAACCTCAGGTCTTTGAAGATGTGGAATTTCAAGATGACCCATTGCCAGATTTGAGGGCATTTTTGATCATCCATATCTTTATAAGCTCAATTTATCTGGACGATTGAATACTTTACAACCATCAAATCCAAATGAGTACCCACCAAACCTCACCAAACCAACACTGAGGTTCTCAAATTACAGCAAGATCCCATGGAGACGCTGGAAAAGCTTCCAAACCTTTGCATTCTTGAATTATTACAATGTTCATATGATGGGGGCACAATGTTATGCTCTACGCAAGGGTTTCCACGGCTGGAATCCCTGAGGCTTTCAAAATCGGATGGGTTAACAGAGTGGACAATAGAGAAGGAGCAATGAGGACTCTTGCTAGCTTAGTGATTGATGGTTGCGGAAAATTGGAGATGCCTCCTACAGGTTTGATTTATCTAATGACCCTTTGAAAATTGCATTTAGCTAGGGGGAATATCCGGCAACCTGATGGACCGTGTTCGAGTAAATGTGGGGAAGGATTGGCACAAAATTCAACATATTCCATATGTAACGCGAAAAGGAGTGTGACACTTCAAATGTGGTCTGAACTTATTAGTGTATCATTTTATTTGATTAGAGGTATTGCAAGAAAATGAGTGTGCATTTAAGCATTCAGATCGGAAGGTATGCTTTCTGATAGTATTTAGCAAAAGATGTGGTTTCATGATTTTCCATTGCTTGATTGTTTGCTTAAGTCCTTACAGATAGAGAATTGTCAGCTCTTCTGAAACTAGAGAAGAGTGAAGATAATGGGAGCATAGATTGACAATGGGAGTTGTCCGAAGGGAAGCATTGTTAATTCATCTCGGATGGTCTTCTTCATCTTCTACTTTAACTTTTCATATCCATGAACTTCTTCTTATGGACTTTCTTATAACACTAGACATGATGAACGTAGACCACAAGAAGTTCCTCTTTTATTTTTACCAAGTTAAGCATGATGATGAATCCATAATATAGTGATTGACCATCATAGTTTTACCAAGAATTTAGAGAAAATTATGCTTACCCAATATATATATCAATTTAAACCAGCAATGAAACAAGACTCCGATGATGGGAGAGATGGAAATGACACTGTTCATGACTACTCAAGGGATCCAGCGTGAACAATGGACATGTCTTGATATCAGGCAAGATTATTAGGCTTGAAATTAGGTCCACAGTTCTAAGCCTATATATAATCTTGTCAGGTTTGGGGACATTCAGGTCCATACTCATTTTCTCCTTGCCTTTTAGGCGCAACATATAAACCAAGAATTGCAATGGACCCTATTTACCTGACCACCTTAAGGACATGGTGAAAGAAGGGAAGAAACATATCAATTATGAGCCCAAATTTTGGATGTGTTTTGACAGTCAAGTCTAGATTTAAGGCTATCATTTTGGACCCATCGTGTAGCCAGGTTCTATATATGTTGAGATTTACTCTTGCATCATGGTTTGGGCTAGAACTTCTAACAGATTAATTAATGTTTGACTAAGTTTTGTTTTTAAGGCAATCCCCTCATTTCTTCAATATTTTGACGGTGGAATGTTTTAAGAGGCCCAGTTTTTTGTCGTCATTTTACTATCCATCAGGAAAACACACTCCTACAGGTGCATTAGCCGCTGCTTTAACAGGTTTGCACATGGGCTACTGATAGGTCTGTTTCTTCTGAATTCATAGAGATGGTCTGGGCCGTGTGCCTTATGGCAGGAAAAACTCCAGGCCAAACAATTTTCTTTACTGGAAACCAGATTTATGCTCAAATTATTGAAAGGAGGCCAAGCTGACTGTGTGGAGTGCTTACGAAATACCGAGGTAATCTCCTGTCTCGGCACTAAAATGCCAATTAGGGGTTACTCCGGCCTTATTTATTCCAGTTCGGCAAGAGTGTCAGCTGTCACCAAGTTGGAGTTGGATTCGGTCTGCCTACCAACCTCGTTCATTACGGGCTCTGCCCCGAGCGCCTCGGTACCAATGCCCGATCTCCTGCATCCCCTGATCTCGGTAATTCCCCTCTCGGTCCACCTGACCGAGATAGATGGCTGTCTTGATCTCCATTTATGAGATGGGACGGCCACATGGTAGTAGAGCCTCCCTGACAGAAGGTGGCCAAGTACTGATAAGGGACCTTCCCTATCACTTCCACATTTATGTGAGGGGGCTGAGGGGACGTCCGATGGGACAAGTATCCTCACCTACCATCCTAGGAGTGGGCTGATGGGACAAGTATCCTCACCTACCTCCACTATGGAATCTTCTATTCTCTCCTACATATACATGAATGGGAGCCCCATAAGAGGTAAGCAATATACAGTGCATATCCTGTTTATTTTCACCCACATCTCCCTCCTCACTTCACCCTAGTTCAGTGACTGCACTAACTCAGGCGTCGGAGTGCCTTTGGCTGACAGCAGCCTCGGGCCCTGACCGCTCTTCTTTCCCTTTTTCAGGATTCAGAGCATCGGTGACTTCTCCGATCAGATTAAAAAGACTTCCCTAATCCCCCATCTTCATCTAAACTAAGTCCGTAATTTTTAGGCACGCACAATTTGGCGCCGTCTGTGGGGACTCGATCTGAAAAATTCCATATTTTCATCTAGACAGCCATGTCTCCTAAGGCTAAGAAGGGAAGGAGCGTTGCTGGACCGTCCAGGTCCAGGCAGCCGAAGACATTCTTGCCTCTCATGCCGCCTCCACTGGTGACGAACCAGGCAGGGGCATTAGTGACAAGTCAGCAGAGAGATACCAGGCAAGCGCCACCCAATCCTCCCCCAAGGAGGGTGGGGGAATCCGGTATTCGAAGCGTCAGGTCACCCGTCACCGTGACACACTCATCGTCGAGAGGTGCACCGGCGTCTCCTCGACACGGTCATATAGCAGAGCGAGTTCGGCCAGCAACCTCTCAGGCAGAGCGTCCGCGTCTGGAGGTTGTTTTCACTGCGCCACCCCGTAAGGACTTCCCTCCTCAGGAGCAGTCCCAACGAGGTAAGCTCCTGTGCAGTCTCCTCCTCGTCGGTCTCCTCACAGGGACCACATGGAAGAGGATCACGTCTACCTCAGTGATGAAGGTGACGACGACATGGCCCTAGAGGACGATGTTGAGGCCCAAGCCGAAGCCATCAAGGCTCAAAACCTCATCATCGAAGAACAAAAAGAGCAGATCCTCCAGCTTCAGCGACAGCTTGAGACAAAGAGCCAAGTCCCGCCCGAAGCCTCTCACACGCCTCCACCTCGGCAACGAGCTCGCCTGGGTCCTCTGGGTCGACCAGACCTAAGGGATCAGCTGAATAAAAGGCGCGCCCGAGCTCGCGAAGAGGGCTCGAGTAACACTCACGCCAGCGCCGACCAGCAGCAGCGCCAGAGACAAAGGCGGGAGACCAGGGCCGACCCCGACATGGCTGACTATATCGATCAGCAAATTAAGCTGGCCGTACAGCAGAGCCTGGAGCAGGCCGGCATCGCTCGAGGTCGGTTGACTGCCAAACATGGTGACATCCACGGCACGTCTCCATTTTCTCGGGAAATCAGAGATCATCCCCTCCCTGATAAGTTCAGCGTCCCACGTTTCAATCTCTATGACGGGACGTCGGACCCCGAGGCTCATCTCCGGCACTTCACCCAGAAGATGACGGTATTCAGCGGCGACGGCGACCTTGATTGCAAGGTTTTCTCCTCCAGCTTGGGCGACCTCCCGCTTCGGTGGTTCTGTGCACTTCCCGAGGGATCGATTTCGAGCTGGCCACAGCTCCGAAACTCCTTCGTCGAGAAGTTCCAAGCGCATCGGGTCATCCCAAAAACTGATGCCGACCTGATCTCAATCAAGATGAGGCCGACTGAGAATATCACTCAGTTCGCTAAAAGATTCTGGACCATCTACAGCGTGATTGAAAATTCCAATCACGACGTAGCCGTTACTGCCTTCCAACAAGCTTTGCTGCCGGGCAACGAGCTTCGGAAGAAATTGGTGCGTCGTCCCGCACCTTCGGTAAAGGCTCTGATGGCCCAGGTGAACCAGTACGTCGAGCAGGAAGAGGACGACGTCCGAGCTCGGGAGAGCTATAATTTTTGGCCAGAGAGCCGACCGGAGGGCCGTCCCACGAGAAAAGAGAGGTGGCTTGCTAAGAAAGAGGCGAATCGAAATAAAGAGCCATCCAGCTCGGCAGTACGTCCTGCTCCCAGCCCGGGAGGCAGCGCGAAGCCGAAGTCAAGTGGCGCCCCTCACAAAGCCGTCAACACCATCTTCAAGGAGCCCATTTACAAACTCCTCGGAAAGATCCAAGCTCAGCCTTTTTTCAAATGGCCCCAACCTATGAGAAGCGATGCTGCCACACGAGATCAGAGCAAGTTCTGTGCCTATCACAAAGATTGAGGACACAGAACCGAGGACTGCTATGCCTTCAAGGCGCACCTTGAAAAGCTCGTGAAAGATGGGCACCTCAGAGATCATATCAAAGAGGAGGGTAGAGTAAACCAGGCCCAGCAGCACCACCTCGACGAAAGTGATGGGCCCATAGGGACCATCGATGTCATTCACCTGGCCTCCGCTCCCAGAGGCAGTGATCAAGCGCGTACCGAGGCCAGGAGGGCCCAGCATGGCAAACATGTGATGAGGGCCGAGCTCGGTCCCTCCGCAAAGAAGGCGCGCGTAGAGAGACCAAAAATTTGGTTCTCTGACAAAGATTTGGCCGGGGTCCAGCTACCTCACAACGATCCTCTTCTCCTGACCATGAGGTTACATAACTTCAATGTCAAAAGGATCCTGGTGGACCCCGGGAGCTCCTCAGAAATCCTCTATTTTGACTGCTTCAAAAGGATGGGTTTGAAAGAGGAGGACCTGCAGGAAGCTCGCACCCCGTTGGTGGGTTTCAGCTCCAAAACAGTATATCCAAAAGGGAAGATCTCCCTCAAGGTCGAGGTTGGAGGAGCCCCCATGACGGCAGACTTCCTGGTGGTGGATGCACGATCTCCATACAATGCCATCATGGGAAGGACCTGGCTTCATAACATGGAGGCTGTACCCTCGACCCATCACCAGAAGCTAAAGTTCCCGTTACAGAACAAGAACGGGAGCTTCGAAGTTGTCACAATCCGCGGCGACCAAGATATGGCCAAGGAATGTCTCATGGCCGTGGTCCCCGGCGATACAGAGCCGCAGCGAGTCCACATGACCGAACTCGAAACTGAGCTCGATGCTGTGGGCCGAACTCCCGAACAGAAGAGCATTGAGGACCTCACCCAGGTCGGGATCAACCCCAGCAATCCAGAGAGGTTCTTCCTGCTCGGTAGTCAACTTGCTGACGAGGAGAGGGCCAGGATGCTCGACTTCCTGTTGTAAAATAGAGAAGTCTTCGCTTGGACCCCATATGAAATGTCTGGCATCAGCCAGGAGGTCATAAGCCACAAGCTGAATGTAGATCCCCAGCATAAACCTGTTGCCCAAAAGATTCGAAGGTCGGGTACCCAACAGGCAGAGGCTGTGACCAAGGAGGTCAACAAATTATTGGAAGCTGGAGCTATCAGAGAAGTCCACTACCCTGTGTGGCTAGCCAACACGGTTGTGGTGAAAAAGAAGGATGGGAGCTGGAGGGTCTGTGTGGACTTCACCGACCTTAACAAAGCCTGTCCCAAAGACAGCTTTCCTTTACCAAAGATAGACCAGCTAATCGACGCCACTGCCGGGCATGAGAGAATGAGTTTCCTCGATGCCTACCGAGGTTACCATCAAATTCCAATGCATGAGCCTGATCAAGAAAAAACTGCGTTCATAACACCCAGGGGCACCTACTGTTACAAAGTAATGCCCTTCGGGTTAAAAAACGCAGGTGCTACCTACCAGAGGCTAGTAACCAAGATGTTTCAGGACCAGCTCGGCAGAACGGTCGAAGTATATATTGATGACATGGTCGTTAAGTCTAAACGGTCACAAGACCACTTGACTGACTTGCAACAAACCTTCTCCATCCTCAAACAGTACAAGCTCAAGCTGAACGCCTCCAAATGTGCATTTGGCGTCGTCTCGGGCAACTTCCTGGGCAGCCTGGTTACTAGGCGAGGAATCGAGGCCAACCCAGATCAAATCTCGGTAATCAGAGCCCTCCAGAGTCCGACCTCGACAAAACAGGTTCAGAGACTTACCGGGATGGCGGCGGCACTGAACCGCTTCATCAGTCGAGCCTCAGATAAATGCCATCCCTTCTTCCAGCTCTTGAAAAAGAGCTCCGGGTTCCAATGGACCCCGGAATGCGAAAGTGCTCTCCAAACGCTCAAAGTATACCTTGCTTCCCCTCCCCTGCTTTCCACCCCGGTGCGGGGTGAGGTCTTATATCTATACCTGGCAGTATCGGACCATGCAGTAAGCTCTGTACTCGTAAGAGAAGATGATAGGTAGCAAAAGCCCATCTATTACACAAGCAAAGTCCTGCTAGATGCCGAAACCCGATACCTGCCATTGGAGAAGCTCGCATTTGCACTTGTCAGTGCATCCCGCAAGCTCTCCCACTACTTCCTGACATATTCCATAGTGGTTGTTACAGAACACCCGCTCAAGTCCCTCTTTAGGAGAGCAGACTTCTCAGGCAGAGTGTCTAAATGGGCTGTCGAACTCGGGCAATATGATATCAAGTATCAGCCCAGAACGACCATTAAAGCCCAAGTACTGGCAGACTTCATTGTGGAATTCACCTCTCCTAGTTCGGCACCGAGCCATCTCGACACCGAACTGGGGGGCAAGGAGGCGACGACTTCAGCCGAGACCGAGCAGGATCGGTCCTGGGAACAGTTCCTCGACTCATCTTGGAAAGTCTTCGTCGATGGGTCCTCCACCTCCAAAAGGGCTGGCGCTGGCGTAGTCCTTCAATCTCCGGAGGGCCTCGTCATTGAGCAAGCCCTGACTCTTGACTTCAAAGCATCTAACAATGAAGCTGAGTATGAAGCACTAATTGCAGGGCTGGGCAGTGGAAAAATCCTGGGGGCACAACAACTGGTGATCTTCAGCGACTCACAGCTGGTCACGAGCCAACTCAATGGGGATTACCAGGCCCGCGATGACAGGATGGCAGCCTACCGAGCCCACACCAAGCAACTCCTATCTCAGTTCAAAAAGGCTGAAGTCAGGCAGATAGGCAGAGACTCCAACTCTCACGCCGATGCCCTTGCAAACCTGGCCTCTGCTGTCGAGGCAGGAAGAAATAGAACTGTCGAAGTGGAAGCACTAGACAGACCAAGTATACAACTTCAATCGCCTCGGCGGCTCATGTGTATTGATCTCGGCCCAAGCTGGATGGATGAACTAATCTCCTATCTCAAGAGTGACCAGCTGCCCGAGGACAAGAACCAGGCCCACAAAATCAGGCTAAAGGCAGCCCGATTCTGGCTCTCTCCAGATGGCAAACTCTACAAGAAGTCTTACAATGGCCCTTACCTCCAGTGCGTACACCCGAGCAGAGTCGAGGACTTCCTTTATGAAATCCATGAAGGGATCTGCGGCAGCCACATCGGAGGTTGGTCACTGGCTTACCGAGCTATCAGTCAGGGGTACTGGTGGCCCTATATGCAGAAGGACGCACAGGTCTATGCCAGGAAATGTGAGAAGTGCCAGAAGTTCTCCCACTCTCTCCATCAGCCAGCACATGACCTAAGTCCTCTTTCCAGCCCCTGGCCCTTTGCCCAGTGGGGACTGGACCTCGTGGGACCACTCCACCGAGCTCCAGGGAACAAACGATGGTTGTTGGTAGCTACTGACTATTTTACCAAATGGATAGAGGCTGAAGCGTTGTCCTCCATCATTGAGAAAGATACCAAAAACTACCTGTGGAGAAACATCGTAACCAGATTCGGAGTGCCTCGAGCCTTGGTCACGGATAACGGGACCCAGTTCGACTCCAACTTCTTCAAAAGCTTCTGTCAAGACCTTGGCATCAGGAACTACTATTCTACCCCAGCATACCCCCAGAGCAATGGGCAGGCTGAAATTTCGAACAAAGTGGTGCTTGACGGACTCAAAAAGAGACTGGATCGAACCAAAGGCAGATGGGTGGAGGAACTTCCAAGTGTCCTCTGGGCGTACAGGACTACCCCGAGGCGCTCGACCTCGGTGACTCCCTTCTCCCTAGCCTACGGGATGGAGGCTGTAATTCCACTTGAGGTCGGTCTCCCCACCCTCAGGTCAGAACTATTCGACCAAGGCCAAAATGATGCAAACCTCGCCACAGAGGTCGACTTGGCTGAGGAACGAAGGGATGCCGCAGCCATCCGCCTCGCTTCTTACCAACGACTATTGGCTAGAGGGTACAATCAAAGGGTCAAAGAACGAAAGTTCTCCCCTGGAGAATTGGTCTTGAAAAAGACACTTCCAGCGGACAAGAACCCTAGCGAAGGAAAACTTGCACCAAATTGGCATGGGCCATTCAAGGTAACTTCGATAGCTGGGCAGTCTGCTTACAGGCTTGAGGATATGGAAGGCAAAGAGCTACCACGCCCGTGGAATGCCACCCACCTCAAGAAATTCTATTTCTGAGATGTAATCTGATTTTGGAAGGTAATAAACTGGTTCTTTTTTATAGAATAAGTTTGTATTCTCCAAATTATCTCCTATTCTCAAAAAAGATGGCCGAGTTATGGAGCTCGGCATATACATACAACTCGGTTACCAGGATCAACTACTTCGGCGCGGCCTTTGGGCCAGTCAAGTTTTGATTATAAACCGGACTCAGCTTAGGTCATAGGACCAAGCGCCTTTTACCGAAGTCAATGCTTGTTATGATCGCAGGATCAATACGGCACGGCTATGGACCGAGCTCATTTACTTGTTTTATTTCCTACTTTATTCTGGTTGTTCAGCCAAACGCATAAAAAGAGAAAGAACAAGACAAGAAACATTCACCACGGATGTTCAAAATTGGAAGCAAAACCAAATTTCTGATTACAGATCTCTTCCGAAAACAAAAAATATAAATCTTCCCCCAATACAGAAAATTCCATTCACGTCAATGTCATGTACAAAACGAAGGTTTCATATATCATCAAAAAATTACATGTATCTCCCCGAATGGGCACAAGAAAAGAAGACAGAAACATCACGGCAGCCGATCTATGTCGATGATGGACACATCTTCGACTTCACCATCACCAGCCGGAGCAAGAGGGGCCTCGGTGACAACAGGCCCGAGATCGGCAGCGATGGTCTCGGTAGCTGGAACTTGGAGAGCTTTTGAGGCCTGAGGTTCATCATCTACACGGTCTAGAGGGGCCTCGGAGAACGGAGGGGCTGGCGACTCGGGTTCGGCACGGGGGAGCTTGGGCAGATCTTGACGAATGGGGTGGTCCTCGGGAACCCCCATTTCCTTCAGCACGGCCAGACATCCCATTTCGAAGAGCTCCTCTCCCAGCGGAACGAGTTGCTCCTCGTAAAGCCTTGTCGCCTGTGCCACCCCCTTCTGGAGGGAGGCCTCGAGCTCTGCTTCCCGAGAAGCCTCGAAGTCAGCCTTCAGTTTGGCTGAGGCTTCCTGCTCGGCTCTCAGCAGAGCTTCGGCCTTGGCTTTCTCCTTCTTCAGGATCTCCATTTCGGCCTCCCTCTCTTTGGCCCTCTTCTCCATCTCGTACGCGGCTGCTTGGAGCCCATAGTTTTCGGCGCTTTTCTTAGTGATCGCCTCCATGGCAGCCTCGTTCTCCGCGTTCAGCTTGGCGCATGCCTCCTCGGACCTCCTCAGATGCTCCGAGCTCCCTTCCAGGGCTGCAGCGAGTTTCTGTCTATCAGCCTGCAAAGACTGGATCTCGGCACGGCTCTGTTGGCATTTTTCCAGAGCCACTACAGACCTCTGCACAACTTGGATAACAGGAACAAGTTAGAATCAGCACACAAGATATCTCCAAACCTATATATATAAAGAGTAGTGCTCACCATCAGGGCCGATGACAGGTTGGCCTGATGCAGCGTGGCCTCCTCCATTCTCCTGAAGCGCTCGACATCCAGGGGAAGCGAGCACGCCCCAGCCAGCATGGCCGCCACTGCCGGACAGCCTTGTAAATGGTGTCCTGAGGTCAGCGGCGTCCCTAGCGCCAGAAGGAAGGATGGCCTCCAGGGCTCATCCAAAGGGGCGCGAGTCGCCGAGGGCTGGACAGGATCTTGCCGGGATGGGCCCTCTCTTCCGGGCGTCACCGGCATCCTCTCCTCCTGCCTCCCTCGGCGAACCAGAGGTTGTTCCTCCGCCCGCGGCTCTTCCTCCACCTCTTCCGTCGGGTTTTTCCGACTAGCCCTCTCCTTCCGGGGCCTAGTTTGGCGCGGCTCCTCCCCCTTCGCCCTCTTCGTCTGCCTCTCCTCCCTAGCTGCAGTTGTATTGTCCCGGGAGGAGCCGGATGGAGGAGCCAGATGGGCGTCCCTAGAAGAAGAAGAATGAGCCGACCTCGACGACGAAGATGGCCGCTTTCCTAGAAGCTTCTCCCGGAGGTTGGTGAGAGGAGGATCTTGACCCATCTCGGTGCCGGGCCGATTCTCCTCAGAGGCTTCTTCCGGGTCGGTAAGGGGTGAGATCGGCCGCTCTTGACCAACTGCCTCTGGTGCGTAGCTAGGCCCGACCTCAAGGATTTCTGACCCCTGCCTTTTGTTATAATGCCTGTATCTCGGCAGATAGCCTATGAGACACCAGGCAGCCCGGCCTTTATGCCCTTGGTAGTGCTGAACTTTTTCGTACCAACCTCCGTTCTTCTTCCAGCCGTCACGAATGGCCGCTTGTCTCCTCTCAGCAATGCCTGCACGAAGAACAGATCAGCGTGTGTCAGTTCGGCAGGAAGATAACAGAATAAAAAGTTAAGCTATTTGAGCTCGGTGCTTTACTTGGGAGGCGCCCAAAGTGACGAGGTATCCGGTACCTCTTCTCTGCCTCGGTTTCGTTCGCACCGATCTCCCAGTTGCCGGTAACAAACAACCTATCAGTCCCGGCGTGGCGCATTGAATCCTCCAGGGCAGTGACGAACGAGACCATCTTCGGCTTACTCCGGAGGTAATACCGGTCGTCGATCTCCCCGGTGGACTTGCTAATGTCATATGCTTCCTCGATGTCGTGGACACCGAGCTGGATGCCTAGAATCCTATTCAATGCTACCGTCCCCATTATGATCTTGTAGCTGTTCGGCATTAATTGGCAAGGGGCAAGATGCCACGCAGCCAGACATCGCCTGAGCAACGGGTGGACGGGGAACCTCACTCCCCCTTCCACTACCGAGACCAATGGGAAGGGCATCGCCCCATCTCGGTAGACATCACCGTCCCAGGGATTCGCTGGATCGTCCAGCCTAATCCGGACGTCGTCCGGAATATCGTAGGTCGCCCTAAACCTCAATAAAGCATCAGGGGTATCGGCTAGACAACGGTAAACCCCTTTTCCCATGTTTTGGTTTTGAAGACTAAGATGGGTGAACGAAAAGCCCTAACTAAAGAAAGAAACTGGAAGAGAGGTGCTTAAAGAAAAGATCAGGGAAAAGAAGACTTACAGCAAACTAGACGCAGAAGGACAGAAAGGTGGGGAAGATACAGAGATGGTATGAGAATCACGCAGGCAGAGTCTCCCCCAGATTCAGAGCAGAAAGGTGGACGAAGGAAGAAGGAAACGCTGCTTTTATAGGGCAGCAAGACATCTCCTCGAAAACCAAAAGCACGCCCTCATTACACCGCCTCAAAAGGCGCACACGTCGCTTCAGTTTACGGTACTATAAACCAGATGGCGCCACGTGTCAAGATCAGGACGGTTTCCGCAGTAAACGCCGTCAGAGCAATTAATTATCTCGGGCTGACGCAGCGGCTTTGGCGCCTCCCAGCGGACAGGCTGGCGACTGATTGATAGAGCTCTTAAATGAAGTCATAATGAAGACCGTGACAACCGCAGCCGGTTATAAAAAGTGTGCTAGCTCGGTATTCATGTAAGCTTCCACGTCTCCAGCTCCCGACCTCGTTCCAGCCCCGAATTGACGAGCTCGACAGCTGAGGGGCAATTGTGTGGAGTGCTTACGAAATACCGAGGTAATCTCCTGTCTCGGCACTAAAATGCCAATTAGGGGTTACTCCGGCCTGATTTATTCCAGTTCGGCAAGAGTGCCAGCTGTCACCAAGTTGGAGTTGGATTCGGTCTGCCTACCGACCTCGTTCATTACGGGCTCTGCCCCGAGCGCCTCGGTACCAATGCCCGATCTCCTGCATCCCCTGATCTCGGTAATTCCCCTCTCGGTCCACCTGACCGAGATAGATGGCTGTCTTGATCTCCATTTATGAGATGGGACGGCCACATGGTAGTAGAGCCTCCCTGACAGAAGGTGGCCAAGTACTGATAAGGGACCTTCCCTATCACTTCCACATTTATGTGAGGGGGCTGAGGGGACGTCCGATGGGACAAGTATCCTCACCTACCATCCTAGGAGTGGGCTGATGGGACAAGTATCCTCACCTACCTCCACTATGGAATCTTCTATTCTCTCCTACATATACCTGCATGGGAGCCCCATAAGAGGTAAGCAATATACAGTGCATATCCTATTTATTTTCACCCACATCTCCCTCCTCACTTCACCCTAGTTCAGTGACTGCACTAACTCAGGCGTCGGAGTGCCTTTGGCTGACAGCAGCCTCGGGCCCTGACCGCTCTTCTTTCCCTTTTTCAGGATTCAGAGCATCGGTGACTTCTCCGATCAGATTAAAGAGACTTCCCTAATCCCCCCTCTTCATCTAAACTAAGTCCGTAATTTTTAGGCACGCACACTGACCATGTATAGTGGTTTGGCCCATCTGAAACCTATGCATTGATATGGTTAGAAGCACCATCACATGCTCCATTAACCAATGCACAAAGCTACTAAAAGAAAGACAAAATGCCCAAGTGTATCATTATCCTTATAGAGGAAGAGGGGTAATTGGACAATTTTCACAGATTAGAAACTCCTATACGATTTCTATGTGGATAGAAGTGTGTCAGGTTGATAACTTTGAGTAAGCCATCCTCTAAAGCCAATGGGAGAAAGATTAAAAAAAGGAGGCATGTACCCCAGGGAATAATCCTTCCTTGTTAGAATCGAGCGACCCAGGGGCCGGAGGCAAAAGGTTTGAAGACTGGGTTGTCGAGGATACCCTGGGTTACCAAATAAAAAAAAAAAAAAAAGGAGGCATTGGGGGACCTCAGTGGGTGCCAAAAAGAAAGGAAGTTGTGGCCACTATTTTCTACTGCTTTCCTCTTGAAAATTTTGCTACTACTTTGCTTACAGAAGCGATTGTCCAAAGCTTTCATTTAATTATTTAATTATTTATTTACTCTTTTTTTTTTTTTTTTTGGCTAAAAAAGGAGCGCCCATTACCAAAGATTAATAGAAAGATCCAGACCTTTCATTTTGCTACATCTACTACTTCATGGGAGAAACACTGAATCATTATTCACCAAGGAAATGCGTATCATCCTCACCTACAGCCATAAAACCATGGTCAGGGCCATCAGCACAAGTCGGTGTGTGTGTGTGTCAAAATTTATATGTTCCAATATCTTGTACAATATTTTAGGCAATTTTGAAGTGTCCAATCTTCGACTTCCTATTAATCTCCCTGTTAATAATTTATATACTGGGCATTCATAAACTTGGTCAGCCTTACCTTAACCTAAGCTTGCCCACATTGGACTGTATTTGGGTTGTGATTTTAGGGCCATGACTCGACTCGGGACTAACTCTCTGTCTCAATAGTGTTAGTGTGCATAGATTAGGCATATGTATCCTCAAAGACCTGGGCTTGATATATTTACCCTTTCATAAAGGTATAAGTAATTTGCAATGTGCTGGGCCTTCTCAATTGTAGGTCCATGGATGGATCGAGGCATCAATATTAGGCTCAACATGCTGATAGGCCAGCCGGGCATGGACAAACTTTAGTTGGCCCGGCCCAGACGATGAACACCCCTATATCTAACCCAGGACATTGTTTGTGATTGTGTATGGAGTGAGTTGTGGTCAGAGACGATTGGTGGGCCCCACTTGAAAAGCATAAATGTGAAATGTACTCATGATAGGAAGGCCTAATTATAGTGAGGAGGTGGGGAGTATTCTCTCCTCTCTCTCTCTCTCTCTTTTTTTTTTTTTTTTTTTTTTTTTTTATTCTTTGTCCTCTTGAGACTATCCAAGAATTTCCTTGGTATGAATCAAATCTGCGTATATATGGATTTGATCTTCATCAACTTCTGTCCCTCAGCTATTTTGTGTTAAATTACTTTTTTCCAATCTGCCATTTCATTATCTTAGACAGCATTCCATATTGTTCACTGACATGATCAAGATATTGCATTCCAGCTGGGAATGGTTCCTTTGGGGCCACCTTTATAAAACCATCAGTGAGGGGTCACCACTCAGGAATTAGTTGTCACCCTCCCTAAGTATTGGCATTGGCATTCACATGTGATCAAGCTGGTGATGGATCTAGGGCTGCACAAAAAATCCTGTATCACCGTAAAATCGAACTGAACCGAGCGGTTCAGTTCGGTTTATAGTAGATCGGTTTGGTTAACAGTTTGAAAATCATAAAAACCGCTTACATTCGTCGGTTATCGATTTGAGCTCACAGTTAACCGCTTAAACCAAACCAACTGTATGCAGTAACTTAATATTATTTTCTTTACTATTTTAGCCTTAGAATTTCGTTTTTGACTACTTTCAAAATTACATTCCACAACTCCATTCTTACATGAACTCAACTGTCAACATTGCTTTGGTGCATCTCCTCTAATATCTCAAATGTTTTTTGATACTTCATTGCAGATGGAGAGATTACCGTACAGGGTATTTTTCTTCCATCATAATTCCTATCTCATTTCAATGAAGTTTTTATTAGAAGGCTGCACTCTTGAGAATCCTAGAAAAGCCAGAAGAGCCTACTAGTCTTTTGATGGTTGGTTTTGGTCTCACATAACCAATGTGTTAAGAAACCTTCATTTCTAAAAAATATAGAGAGTTCTGATACAAATTCTGTTTGTGTGTGACTTTTCTTGACATGAACTATTATTCTATTATAATTCCAAATGGTATCATGTGGAATGAATGTTTCACAGCAAGCTGGATTTTTTTTTCATTTTTTGTGCGCTTGCATTTAGTCCAAACTCTCTTTTCGAAGTATAATTATTTTTTATATGCGTTTATTCCATACTGAAATGTTGGATTTTTATGTTTGCACTAAACATTGGAATAAATGCAAAGGAGGGGTATCATTATTTTCAAATTTTCAATGTCTGATTTTCAAAAAATAAAAAATAAAAAACAACAGTTTAACCAACCGAACCGAACCGACCCATTTGGTTTGGTTTGGTTTGGTTTAAGCCCTCTCTATCGGTCGGATTGGATCGGTTAATTAAAAAACCGACAGGTTCGGTTTGATTGTTGGTTTTAGTGTTAAACCGATCCGAACCGCCCATGTGCAGCCCTAGATGGATCCAACTTGATTAGTTAGAAAATACCCCTGCACCAATACAAGAGGATAGGACTTTTGAACAGTCTGGATTTGAGAAGTGGTCCAACTCCAAGTGGATTTAAATAGGTCGGACGCCAATTGATAGAGGGCATGTCAGTTGGCCTAAATCATTGGTCTAAATCTGGGTCATGTCTACCTCAAGCCTTGGACCAGTACAGATGGGCCTGGACCTAAACTTAGGTCTGATGCCAGGCACAGGATCATGTCTAGGCCTAGTGGCCACACCAACATCTCGAGTCTCAGATCCATTGGACTATTATGGACCCATTATATACATCAACTAGATTTGATAAATATATCGCATGCACCATGGGCACAATATGATTGAAGTAAGAATTTTCACCAGCATGCCCCAAGGTAAGATGTTCAAGTGCTTTGGGTTTTAAGGAATCCAGTGGTTTGGTTTGGATGTCCATGGACCTACAAAATGCCTCAGAGTCTAAGCTTAATTTCTATCTTATAAATCCCTAAAATATACAAAATCCTACTTTTTTGGGCTTTGCGTCCAATGAGGTCCGTTGCAGTTGCATCCAAGTAGGCATTGGAATTTGGAAATGTGACTTAAAATGTCATTAAGGATCCTGACCATAGAAATAGTAGAGTCCCATCTGATTTCTATATGATGCAATGATCTTCCCCGACATGGTAACTAACTATTGAACCACACAACAGAAAGCTTGTCAAAGGCCGGCCCATTTAGTTATTGGACCTATTATATATACTTGATGCAACCAACATGACTGAACTGCCCTGATCATAACTTAAATTCGGTTGGGCAATTTCTGGTTCGGGTTGGACTCTGGCCCGAAAATGAAAATGAACTCCTTCATGTTGTGTTGATATCAGGTATATTTTGGTAATACCATTCCATTTCGGATGGACACGGTAGTTGCAAGATTTTTATATAATCCCAATCGATCTCTGTGAACAACCGAAGCATCGCAGATAGGTGTTTTTGGAGATGGAATGTTATAGATGGCATGGACATGCCTCCACTTTTGGTGAAAACAGTTGTTCAGTTCTTGTCCTTGCTGGGTCACATGTGTTCTACGGATTTGGATGGATTTAGGCCCGACCTGGCCTGGCCCTGACCCTCCTTTTCTTTATTTTATATCATATATATATTTATATATGTAAATATCTTCTAAAATGCCCTTGCAACAGTCATTTAGCATTAATAAAATAGGGATAAGAAGACAATTTCAAACCTCACATACACATTATAAAATACCTTAAAAACTCATATACACACATACTTGGGTCATTCTATTTAATTATTTATGCATGTAACATGCTTAATGCGTAAGCTACAATAAGTTGCACAGTTGCTTTCAGTCCCTTTCTTCTGGTTTTTATTGCTTCTTATTTAGGCTTTTTATATATTTTTGCTAATGTAAAAGGGGGTATGCTCTTATAGGATGCTAATCGATTCATCAAATTAGTTTGTATATGCATGGAACTTAGAGGATATGGAGTGATCTGAATATCCTTTAAGTAGATGATTATAACTTCCAATTTTTTAAAGTCTAAACTAATTGTGATTTTATAGGTACATGTAAAAAGGTAGGCAAGTATAAATGGTTTAAGTTTCTCAAAGACAAGACTTTGCTATAATGATTTGGGTACATAAGATTCATGTAAAAAGTGTGAGATAAAACAAACTCATCAACCTTTTTCTTTATTTGACTAAATAAAACTATATGTCTAGCTAGAACCCCAAAGCTAGTTAAGCATGTATGACTTTGTCCGATAAAAAAAGGCTTTTAGATACAACCCTTTTGTCAAAACTTCTTAGAGCTCCCTTCACAAGGGAGGGTGTACAAGAAAACCACAATTAATACTCGAAACATAGTAAAAAGTAGGAAAAAAATAATAATAAACTAAGCCATGTGCTACCTTGGCCAGGCCCTGATCCTGAAGGGTAGAGTAAGTGCCCAAGTAATGCAGGCCCTCCGAAGGCTTTTGCCCACATAGGCTATAGGGTAAGGACAACTAGAGCCCCAACTTGAGCCAGCGCTTTGAAAAGCCTAAAACTAACCCGGGAACAATCCCTAGGCAGTTGTGTGCCACTATAGTGTCTCATGTTCCTCACCCTCAAGGCTAGGGATATAAATGGTCCCCGATTCTCCTATTACGAGGTTTCGACCCATTAAAAATCGGATTTGAGTCCTTATTTAGGCCCTATAAGTAAATGGCTCCAGCTCCTTTTTATGGACCCGGGACCTAAATGGGTCTAAGTCCGGATTCACCTTGGTTCCAACCCGTGGACTTGAGACCTGATATATTACCTAAATTTTCAAGAATCACCCCTAAAACCTAGTTTTTTTTTAATATAATTCTCTACCTAGATTTGGACCCAAACCTATCTCATATGCATAATCAGTTCAAGTCCCAAAACTAAAAATCCAGTTTCGGTTCTAAATCCACCATAGACCACGATCGAAACCAACCGGTATACATCCCTCCTCAAGGCAAATTGCAAAAGACAAAAGTGTCCATGTTCAGGGTCCCCCGTGGAGAGTAAAAAATCTGACATCCCATGTGCGATATCACAATCAAGGCAAATTGCAAAAGACAAAACTGTACTTGGCAGCTAAAAATGTGTAACGCATGACTGCTACTCGAGTCTAGATCCCCTGTTTAAACGAGACAAGGGATGCTGTTTCGGCCTATCCCGGAAAGCCATGTCAGTGATGACCCTCTTAGCTGCTTCCTTAAAATGAAGCAAAGAACAAAAAATAAAGGGTCTCTTTTACAAATTCAAAGAATTGGTTAAAACCCTCCTCCATCTCTCCTCTCCAACTCTAAGAGAAATGGGCAAGATCTAAAACATCCTCCATACGAACACGGCGACGACGATCTTCTCTGGTGGCCGTGAGGCATAAGCACCCTGTCCCACTTCTTCTTGATTGCTTCATTGCATGATTACCGTGTAATAGTGTGGGACAGAGGAACCGGACTTGTTGAGCATATGGTTGAGGAGGAAATAAAGGAATAATTAATTATCTAGGGGCAGTTGGTAAAATTCTATGTATGATTTGTTAAACAATGCAGTTGACCGGAAAACAGTTTTAAATGAATTTTGTTCCTGTAATGCACAATATTTGTTGATGATTGATGAACAATGAGAGTTGTGTGCCCATATAAGAGATTTATTAGAAGCTTTTTATGCTTTAATATTATTTTTTTCAGGGATATATTACCCTATATCTAATGAAGCTTTAATGAAGCTTTTTCAAATTACTTTACAACTCAATAAATTTAGAGGTCATTTTTTTTTTACTGAATAACACTATTATAAACATAGAAGAAAATATTAATAAATATTTGAAAGAGGCTCCAATGACATTTTCTTTAGTTAATGTATTTGATCGTAGGTTAAAATTAAGTGGTGTAAAGTTTTTTTATTGAAGGAATAGATTAAAATATGAATTATCAAGATTTAAATATTTTTTTCAAATATAATGGCAAAATTACAAGCACTTTTTCAATTTTATTGTGAAAAAATGGGTATAACTAGGGTTAGTATGACCCCTTCAGAAGTCCAGAAAACATGTGAAGCTGTATGAGATATGTGGTATTCTTCCCTGTCCACGGGTATGATATCCAGCTTAAGCTCAAGCAACACAGTAACGGAGTTATCATCATATCTTGATGTCGGTGTAATACAGGTGCATGATGCATTTAGTTTTAACATTTTAGCCTGGGAAAAGCAACAAGAAAGCATTTATCCGGTGTTGACCAGCATGGATCGTGATCTATTGACTATTTCAATGTCTTAAATAGCATTAGAACATACTTTTGGTGCAGGTGGATGTGTGGTGGATGATAAAAGAAAAAATCTAACCGAAAAAATGGTGGAGTGTTGTGTTTGCCTACGAGACTGGTATTTAGCAGATAAGAAGAAGTAAGAGTTGACAGCAATGAAAGATTATAATCCATCAGAATACATTAATAGACTGCACATCTGATTTTTTTATTTTTTCCTTTAATGTAATTTGTAAATATACAAGTTACTTATTTTTTTTATTCTCTAAAAAAATTGTAAGGTTTTAAAGGTAACCTTATTTACAAACCTTCAAAAAGTTAAGATCAAAATAGTTCTCTTTTCAGTTGAGTAGGTCGAGTTTGACCAAACTACTTAAATATTTTTATCATTCTCCGTATTTATATTTTAATTTTTAATTTAATACCAAAAAATAAAAAAAATAATTAAAAAAATTAAAAAGACACGCCGAGCACGCAAAAAGCGAAAGCTGCACGAAGGGGAATATGAAGTCTTTTAATGACCCAAACTCTACAACCGTAGAAGACTAGAAGACTATTAGATGGCTTGGCTCCGCCTTCAATTTGATAAGAAAGTTATAGATGGTGCAGATGTGGTCCTTGCTTGCTGTCACATGCATTCCACGGACGTCGGCCTGCAGTACTTTGGCAGCATATAAAGGCTGTCTGATGCATTCAGGATGAATATCAAAGGTCCGTTGATGAGAAGTACTATTTGTCTGTGGTGTCGTGTATCACATGCCTCCCATGAGATGCTACACGGACTGTTCTAATTGTTTGTATCCTATCACTACTTCCTCTGCGCCCATCTACTAACTCAGGTTCTAAGAACCAAAGGGAAGGTCGTCTCATCTCACAGAGCCCCCTGGATCATCCTAGTTGGTTGTGCGATCTCACAATTCTTGTAACATACTGCTTTGGTATTTGTTTTTATTATTTCTTTGGTTTCTGTTGTTTTATTTTTATCTTTCTTTCTCCTTTAATGGAATTCTTTATTTATCTTCTTTGTTTCTACAAAAAGATCTAGCGTACGAACCAATCTAGAATAAAAATAAAAGATTTAAAATAAAATAGCCCAAATTTTAGTGGGTGTATGATTGTATATTTTTCATTGCTCAAATGTTGTATTGAAAGATAGTTGAATTGGTGCTTTTCTACCCTAGGTTTATGCATGTACGAAGGGTTTGGATTATTCATATACTAGCAAAATATGCTCGTGCGTGCTTAACGTGAGCAAGAGTAAAACATGCTCGTGCGTGCTTAACATGAGCAATATATGTAAAGATTATAATCAAAATAATTAATTAATATAACAGTATGACATGTATCTATTAAAGATATGACATAAATGTATTTGCCAAGAAATCTTGTAAATAAAATATTATCAAATTTAATTGCAAGAGCTCCAGCCTAAGGAATTAAATTACATGGGGGAAGAATCTACCATTGATTTTCATCGACATTTTTCTCGACTTCTAAATGAGAAACCAGAAAGCCAATAATTCAAACATTTTCAACTTTGCAGAAGATCACAAACACAAAAGTCTTTCAAATGCAAAGTAGTTACATAAGTTGTAAAGGATAGGATCGAAGAGAAGTTATACAAAGTTGCTGTATAAAGTGAGTGAAGTGAGATGAGAACCTAGAAGTTAGGGAGTGCAATAGAACATGGAAAATTTAATATAAAGTTGTCTTACTCCTAGACAAAATCATAACCAACAGTCAAAATTTAAGCCAAAATCGTTGACTTTAATATATTATAATAGATAAGCCTCATATATTAGAGATATTTACCTTTTACATAAGGAATTGGGTTTTATGTAAATATTTCATATGCAAATATTACATGTTATGGTCTTTATCAAAATCACTATTAAAGAAGATGGACAGCTCCGATGATGAATTTGGGGCAAACGAAAGTTTAGAAATTTAATAAATCGTAGACAAGTCTCAAACTTAGAACCTGTCTGGGTTTCGTTAAATTTACGTCCGCTGTGCTACGACGACATGTAGAGGCGGATGCAGTTCCCAGTGACTGGGGGGCTGGGCGCCCCGTGAATTTTTGGAATATATATATATATATATATATATATATATATAGACACACACACACTAAGTTAGGCCCAATGTAACCAGGCCCCCAATGATATGTAACCACGCCCCCAGTAAAATATATTAGGCCCATTCTTTATATATATTATTAGGTCCATTCTTCAATTATAAAGAGTTGCTTGGAACTATTACTAATGATATTGTAATAGAACTTTTTCAGAATATGAAAACTCATAGGGAACAATTGTGATAAATAAAGATTTCTTTATTTTATTGCTTGAAACTATTACATTATATTCGTCCCATATAAATAACCCAAAAAAAAAAAAGTCCGAGGGCAACACTACTTAATCGTGCCCCTAGTGAGTTTGAATCCTGGATCCGCCGCTGATGACATGTAACCATCCTACCATCTCTTGAGATGTGTAAAATTTCAAGTGAAAATAGTCATTTTTACACTTCATTTACCCATCACCATGATTAAATCAGCATAAAAAATTGAGTAACCACACTCTGAATCATTTACATAAATTACTGCAAGGTAAAACTAATGACCCATGGAAAAAGGAGGTCATTCCCAACTTGGTCAGACAATTGACAGGACTAAATAGGGCTATCAATCGTGTTGTGTTAACGAATTAGGGTTGTGGGTTAACGAATTCTTGTTAAAATCACCTCAACCCGTACTCGACCCGTTAACTTAATGGGTCAAGAAATCCAACCTGAACATGACCCGTTAATTTAACGGGTTACACGACCCAATCCGTTAACCCGTTAAGTAATTAAGTTATTTCGAAAATTAAAAGAAAATCCATACAAAAATATATAAGGAGAAAAATATATAAGCCACACGAAACCGTAAGTGAGGATCTCGAGTGGATCCCACCTAAAACCCTACTATAAAATAATAAATTTCAATTTCTTCTTTATGAATATAAATTAATTGTAGCTACACTTAGGGACTAAAATAATTTTAATGGGTTAAGCAGGTCGTTGACAGGTTACTAGTTTAATTCGTTCGTGTCAACGGGTTTAACCCGTTAACGACCCGAAGCAATTACGAGTCCACCCAAACCTGTTAATATCATGTGGTTTCGCATTGTGTTAACGGGTCGTATTGCATTTTGACAGCTCTAGGACTAACTACCTGTCAATGAGTAACCCTTATGTTCCCTATGATGATGAAAAGATCTTCCCCGACATGATAACTACCTTTGAACCACACAACAAAAGGCTTATCCATGGCCAGCCCATTTAGTTATTGGGCCTATTATTATATTATATATAAAAGATACTTATTTCAAATTGAAATCGCCCTCTAATTGAATTTTGACTAGACACAATAGATTTTGACTCTCCTTTCTTCTATTTAGGAGACACCTTCATTTTCTTTAATTCTAATAAATATTCCCTTGGAACCTCTTCTTGCAACTCTTGGCATTATGGAGCGCCATACTTACTTCATACAATTTTCATAATTTGATATCCTTTAAGTGCTCCATTCAATATTATCATAATTACAGGCCCTCCTAATAATGAAGCAATTGCTAACATATGTTTCTCTACATCTTCTCACACTTAATATAATTTAATTTTCGTTGCTTAATAACCTCTAACTACTATCCTCTATCCAATAGCAATAAAATCTCGTTATTTCCATACCGTACTCCTAATTCTTTGCCAAATGATAAGCTTCTTGTTGCTTAGCACTAATATCATTATTCTAATTGATTATGACTGCACAGAATAGATTACCAATTTTTTATGTCAATAACTCAATTTATGCTGGCTCCCAACTTCCTCATGAGTCCGGATCACCTATTACATTTATTATACCTTCACTGTGAGTGGACCAATAACATTCCGACACGTCATCTAAAAATTTAGGTGATTTTGAAGTTAAAAAATTTAAATCAGATAAAAGAGAATCACCTAAATTCTTGGATGACAAGTCGGAGTGTTATTGGTCCACTCACGGTAAAGATATAACAAATGTGATAGGTGATCCGGATTCCTTGCTCATCGATTAACTGTTATGTAATGCATAACTTTTTATTTTTATTATTTTGGGGTTGGCAAATTTCAATTTCCCACCTCAACAATTTATTTATCATATTCAAATGATAAGGGATCCCAACTCTTTAATTGCCTTTATTGCCATATCCAAACGAACCAATACCACATCCTTCATCTACACCTTTCTCTTTTTATGAATTTTCTTTTATTGCTGCAGGTATCCATTATTACATTAAATTGGCTTAACAAACCAGTAAATTCTTTTATTTAATGGCTGGTTTCTTCTTTTTCTTCTTCCGTTTTTTTTTTTTTTTTTCATCCTCATATAAATTTGCTTTTACAATGTTTTGTCAATCACTCCAGATTCAGTGGCCATGTCTCTATGGTTGAGATCCGGAAGAGTCCAAGAGAAGAGGTCATGCAAGGACTGTTACTCCTAGCTTTCAGCCATCAATCTGAGGTTCGCGTTTTGGTGGTTTTAAGTATCTAGGTTAAAGTCTCAGAGGATTCAGACTCCAAGTTATGGCTATTCACCTTTTACCCAAAAGAAAAAAAGAAAGGCTATTTAGGCCACCCATCTATCTCATGACCATGGCCCATAATCACATGCAAAATAACTCTAATCAAACCATAGTAGCCCTTCATTTTGGGGCCTTACAGTTTCAACTTTGCATGTAGTCATTTCTTTTTTTCTTTTTTTTTTCTTTTTTTCTTTTTTTTTCAATTTAATGTTTTATATTAGTCCCACAAGGAGCAAGTTTTCATGAGTACCAAATCATTCGGAGGTCATGGCGGATTCATAAGCGGTCGACGCCATTAAATTCTCTCTTATTTTAAGAAAGTTCTTTCTTGAAAGTTTTCTTTTGTAAGGAACTCCTCAATATTTACTTGATGTTATACATCCCTAGAAGGCTCATACCAGTATGAAGAATTGGCACAAATAAACATTTTGGAGACGAATCTGTTAAGTGCTGCGATTCTTCCATTGAGGTGCTGGAGCTCCTTGGTGGAGGAGGGCGACTTCATGTCGATGATAGCCTTGATTTTGTCGGGGTTTGCCTCAATTCCCCTCTGGTTGACCATGAAGCTTAGGAACTTTCCTGATCCTACGCTAAAGGCGCACTTCTCAGGGTTTAACTTCATACGATAGGACCTGAGGACAATGAAAGTTTCTTGAAGGTGGTCAATGTGATATGCTGCGGCGAGGCTCTTTACCAACATGTCGTCCACGTAAACCTCCATTGTTCGCCCAATTTGAGACTGGAACATTTTGTTCACCAGGCGTTGGTAGGTTGCACCTGCGTTCTTTAGCCCGAAAGGGCATGACTCTGTAGCAGTAGGTCCCCTTCGGAGTGATGAATGATGTCTTCTCTTGGTCTAGGGGGTGCATGCTGATCTGGTTGTATCCAGAATATGCATCCAGGAAGGTGAGTAGTTCATGCCCTGTTGTGGCATTGATGAGGAGGTCAATCCGTGGTAGCAGATAGCTATCTTTTGGGCACGCCTTGTTGAGCTCAGTGAAGTCGACGCAGATGCGCCACTTCCCATTGGTTTTTGTTACCATTACTACATTTGAGAGCCACTCAGGATATGCTACTTTCCTGACCGCCCCATTCTCTATTAGCTTCCCCACCTCCTTGTCCATCGCTTGGGCCCTTTCAGTGGAGGCACCCCTTAGCTTCTGGCGAACAGGTTTGTGGCGAGGGTCGACATTGAGGCCGTGGGTGGCGACCTCAGGGTCAATTCCTTCAAGGTCCGCATGTGACCATGTGAAAATGTCCATGCTATGTCTCAGAAAGTCTATTAGCTGGCGAACCAGTTCCACTGAAAGGGAAGAGCCGACGTATATTCTTCTGTCTGGATGCTCCTCATCCAAGACCACAGAGGTGAGTTCCTGCACTGGCTCTCCTCTTTCTATGGTGGCGCCATCCCTTGGGTCAAAGATCTCAACTTGCAACGCCTCCTGCGGCTTCTTGGTCTTCATTGAGGAGACATAGCACTCTCTTGTTGCTATCTGGTCCCCTCTGACCTCTCCGACTCCATTCAGGGTTGGAAAACGGAGGATGAGATGATAGGTGGAGGGAACAACTCTTAATGTATAGAAAGCAGGTTGCCCTGGTATGATATTGTAGGCTGACGGGCAGTCTATCACTAAGAAGTTGACCATGACTGTGGAGCTTCGGGGTGCTACTCCGGCTGTGACTGGCAGGGTGATGGCCCCTAGGGGATACACCTTCTCCCCTGAGAACCCAATGAGGGGTGATCTGACAGGCTGCAGTCTCTCCCTGCCCAGGTTGAGCTTGTCAGAAACTTCAGCGAATAGGATATCCACAGAGCTGCCACTATCCATCAGGTTCCTGCGCACTTGGAAATTGGCGACGATCATGGTGAGCACCAGAGGGTCATCATGGGGGTACTGGATTCCTTCCAAGTCCTTATCTGAGAAGGATATGACATCGCTGACGCCGTGCCTGGGCTCCTTGGATGGGTGCACTTCGTCGGGGTGCCTTGCCTTTCTAGCGTGGGCCTTCATGGCGGAGAGTGACTCTGCTAATCCTCCTGAGATAGTACGAATTTCCCCAATGGGTTGTTGATCTTCCTGATTATGAGGTGGTGGTGGCACTTGTCCTCTACCAGCGTAGGTGACCATGCTGAATGAGGTCCTCAATTTGCCTTTTGAGGTCATAGTAGTCGTCAGTGTCATGGCCATGATCGCGATGAAGGCGACAGTATTTGTTCGGGTTCCTGCGGTTTGGAGGAGACTTCATCTTCCCAAGCCACTTTATGGCGGGGTCATCTTGAATTTGGAATAAGATGTGCCCAACGGAGGCATTGAGAGGAGTGAAAGCTTGTCGGTCTCTCTACGGAGCAGGACCGAGGCGGTCTTTGACCAGTACCCTCTCTGTCCTGCTTCGCTTGTTGCTAGTCTCCTTCTTGTCGTCCCTGTCCCTTTCCTTCCCCTTCTCCCCTGTTCTGGAGGACTCACCTCATCTGGCCCTTGGATGTCCTCAACATTCATGTATTTTTGGGCCTTTGCTAGCAGCTCTGGCATGCTCTTTGGTGGGCGCTTCATTACTGAGAAGAGGAAACTCGACGAGCGGAGGCCTCCCAAGAAGGTTGTCATGTTACCTTGTCATCGGGCTCTTCGACCTGAAGTACCTCCTCGTTAAAACGAGTGAGGTGGCTCCTCAAGCTCTCGTTCCTGTCCTGCTTTATGCTGAGCAAGTGGGTGGCAGGCTTCTGGTGGCGGCGCCCTCCGACAAAGTGTAACACGAAGGACTTGCTCAACTCAGCAAAGGAGGCAATGGAAGCTCGGGAGAGATTAGCAAACCATTGTCGTGCGGAACCCTTCAATGTCGTTGGGAACGCCTTACACATGATCTCATCGGGGACATTATGCAGCTGCATCAGAGTTTTGTAGGTTTCGAGGTGGTTAGTGGATCCTTCGCTCCGTCAAAGGTCTCCACGGATTGCATTTTGAATTTTCGAGGAAGTAAGTAGTTCACCACGTCGGGTTTGAATGGCGTGTCTGTTCGCTTTACCAGGTAGTCCACTGTCTCAGGTCCCTGCGCCTTCACGGCGTTGAAGACGTCACCCAGCTGATTTTGCATTTCCTTAATTTTCTCATCCCAGCGATGGGGGTCTCCTTTGGAATGATCATGGAAATGACTCCCATTCTCCAGGCTTTGGTTTTCACCCTCATCTTCTTGGAGACGAGGGTCCTCCCCATGGGAAGCAGAAGGAGGAGGTGGGGGTCCTTCATGATGGGCTCCCCCATGAGGGGCGCCCAGGGGGACTCCAAAAGTGGCGCCCAGACCTGCATGGGCGCCCAGATGGGGAGTACCAAGGTGTGGGGCTCCTGGATGCCTCGGGCGTGGAGCTCCTTGAGGTCCTCCAGGCGGCGCTCCTCCAAGTTGTGCTCCTCCTAGTCCGGCGAGCATGAGTTGCAGGATCTGCTGGTTTTGGGCCACCAACTATTGCATGGTCTTTAACATTTGCCGAGGATTTGGAACTGGCGCATTTGGGACAGGATTGGTAGGTGGAGGAGCACCCTCCTCCTCTCGTAAGGGATTATCCTTAGGTCGATTCATCGATCTAGTGGTGATCACTATAAGTTCAACAGAGAAAGTGTTTTGAGGTGAGAATTTAGTCTGTTCCCACTAATGGCGCCAAACTGATGATGCACAGATTGACATTGCACATCACCCATCAAGTAATTGGAAATAAATGCAGTAGTTAGAGTAGAGAGAAAAGGCAAGAATTATAGTGGTTTGGTCAGTGTGACCTACTTCCACTTCTGAATGGCTGAGGTCGCCGGATATTTTTATATTTCAAGTGTGCAGAGAATACAGGCTTTGAGAATGAGAGGATAATTGCATTCAGGAGAGAAAGTTTTCCCTTGCCCCCCAAGTGTTGGTGGGGCTTTCGATTTATAGTCTTCCCCCTAACAGATTGGGGCGACTTTACAGCAACTAAATAACTACTTCGATGGAGCTCTCGAATCATTCTCAACGGATGAGGTGGTTGAGATATCCTCCGCGAGACTTGGTAAAAGACGAGGTGAGGGTTGACTATTTCCAAAGCGGTGAGGATGAGGCTTCTAGTTGCTTTCTTGATGACGTGGCAGGGCTAATAGGTTTCTTTGGGCCTGAACCTTATTGGGCTCACCGGGTCTTTATTAATTTGAGCCCTGGGTTTTCAGCATGGATTGGGCCACTTGGGTCTGACCCATCACAATCTAATGGTTCGGTTAGGATTCAGATTCTCCCCATAACGAAAAGAAATAAGTACACAAACTAATCAATCTTCCAACAAAACAGAATCACAAATAACAAGAAAAATAACAACCCAAACATTCCCAGAGCTTGAAGATGAGAACATAACATTATAATACTACTCACATTGTATTTATCCTTGCATAAAACATCTTACAAGCTTACACTATTGATCTGGTTCTCTAATGGTATGTATTATAACATTTTGTTGATAGGAATAATATAAAAACCTCCAAATGTTATAACTATGCTTAGATGAGATGACTTTGGGGTTGGAGCCATTGACTCAGTGGCCTGTGGCTTCTAAAGCCTATACTATCATGATGCCCACATTTGCATTAGGATAGCAACACACATACTACCCACCATGATCACACACATCTGACCTTTGCCCAGTGTTCTATTAAAATTATTTATAAACTCATTTAAATCTAGGATTAGGATAAACATCAGGTCAGTGGGCCCTAGGTCGTTTTTAACCATTCATAATCCTGTCCTTCCCATATATGAGGGAAATTCCTAGAAAAATTATGGGTCATGCTGAAAAGTAAAAGAAGTATCTCTATTTTCAAAACACCAATACTAGAGAACGAGTAAGATTCAACAAAACCAAAGTCAATGAAAATAATAACGACTATTGCTATAAGAGAGTGGAAATTACCTATACATATGTGTAGCACCAAATACTGATGCAAAAACTAGAGAGAAACTCCTGTAACAATAAAATGCGGCAGGAAAGCTCAAAAGCAATATCAATCCTCGTACTCATGTTTCCACTAAAGCAACCAAAATCCACAAATTCACAGGGAATAACCGAATAACATCTTCAAAAATAAGTATAAAACCATTCCATTAAAAAGAACATATTAAAAGCACATACTGATACTGCAAAAAGACCTAAATCATAATACAAAGTAGTACATAAATTCTCGAGCAATAGCTGATCCTCTTGATATTTACATTTCCATTTGTTAAAAATAAAAAAACCAAATCCAAAGAGGTGAATTGAACTTGGTCTTGTATTTGAATTGAAGAGATGGCAGATATTGCTCTTTATGTTGCAGATGATTTTATGGAGAGGAATAGCTTGATGACGGAGAGAGGTGGGGAGGTACTTATTCCAACTCCTTTTACAATCCTGGCTCATGGGGTTCACCAACCTCCATTGATGGACGTGGGGCAAGAAGGGGTCTGAGCCTGCAAGGACGGTTTTGGAGCCCAAAAGCCAACTTGGGTTGGTAGCCAGTGAGGGTTCTTCTCGGCTTGAGTTTGTGAGATGGATTTTTGGGGTTTTTTTTTTTTTTTTTTTTTTATGTCAAATGTAAAAAAATTTGGTAGGAGATCGTGTTTACAATGTCTATCTTGTATTTTCTGTTTCTTGATTAGTTATATTATTCAGAATAGAAACAAGCAGTTGTATATGAAGTGAATTTGTTGTTGTCATGCTCTCTGATCTATTTTTGTATTTATCAGTGGCTAATATGACAATATTGGAACCATTCATCTGCTGGGTCCAGTTGTAAATGGCCATTTCATGCAGAAGAAAAAACAAAAGGTTAAAAAGCACCTCGATCCCACAGTCGAAGTAGTTTTAAGAGGAATTAGGATATGTGGTTTAGGCCTTTTTTTTTTTCTTTTTCGGTTGGGGGAGGGGGGAAAGACTAACTTTAAAACAAAAGAAAACTACAGAGGAAACCTCAACTTACAAAGCCAATCTGGAAAATCTTCAAATCACTCTCTATGGAGATTTGCCCAATCTCCATGAAAATTTCAAAGATCGATCTTGAAGTTAAAAATCAAGAAGGAATTAAAGAGAGGGTAAAGGCTAGTTAAAATGCAGATCTGGAAGAATGCAGCTGCAATACAACACAAAACGCTTAAAGCTAAAGCCCTAGCTGCGAGATTCTCTATTTCCCAGATGTAGATTCCAAAAAGAGTTCATAAACCCCAAAAGGCGGCAATGAAATTTGTGACCTAGCAATTGGACAACTAGCAGATCTAGTTCTATAAACGAAGAAACCAAAAAAAAAAAAAAAAAAAGAAATTGTAGAGAGGGACGGTCGAGAGAAGAAGAAGAAGAAGAAAGAGGGTTTGTACTAAGAAAGGTAGAGAAGAAAACGAGTAGTGGCGAAAAGACGTGGTAGTTGAGATGTTTATACAAGGAAATGGGTAGTAAAAACCAACCAATGAAAAGGTTTCTTCCTCAGTGATGGGTAGATGGTAATGGGCTATTACCAAAAAGAAGAAATGCTCCGAAGATGTCTCCTTGTCGGATGATGAAGAGATTGAGAGATGAAAAGAGGGGCTTGGATTTGCGGAAAATAAAGAAGAAGGAGGGTTCGATGATGAATAGATGGATTTGGGGGAAAATGAAGAAGAAGAAAGGAAGGAAGAGATGGCGGTGATGGGGAGATTGGTTTTGGGGATTTTGTTGGAGAGATGACTCCATTGAGAGACAGCTGGCAGGGACTAAGGATGTCAATGGGCACCCGACACTTTCATTATAGGAGGTTTCGGCCTTTAAAAAATCAGATCTGTATATTTATTTAGACTCCGATAAGTAAATGGGCTCAGGTTTAATTCCAGTTTGGCTCGGACTTGTAGACCCGAGACTTGATAATACGATTCTCTATTTAGACCCTAACCCTGATCTAGACCCATCTCATATATGGTTTTAGTTTTGATTCCGGAGCTAAAAATCAGGTTTTGAAACGATTTCTGATCCGGATAAGATTCCACTCTCTCCTTAATGATTCCAATTCTGGATCCACCATGGGCCCGGTCCGAAACCGATCCATTTGCAACCTCAACACGAACCGAGAGTGGAAGGGAAACGATCAAAAGGTTCAAGAGTGAAATAGTGGACGGCGTGTCTTTCTTTAGCATTTTTCACACACACGGGATGAACAAGATACATGAACTGTCGTTTTGGAAAAAACAACGTAGCTAAACATTCTACAGCTAACGGATTTGGCACTTAGTTACAGGGCGGAGTCAGGCATGCCGGCACGGTACGACACAATTGAGGAGACGTGACGTGCCCTGCCGGGCTAGGTTGAGGTGCCGGCATGTCACGTTTGACACCTCTACCACAGAAATATATAGTAAAGTATAACTATTATATAGTGATGTGATGACCTCTATTAACCTCTCCAGAGGCTACTTTTATTTTATTCATCCCTGAATGAATGGGTAATGGCTGGCATCTGACCCCTAATCGGCTTTTATTTTTTTCTTGTTAGAAGGTACTGCTCTCATCTAGCTAAATGACAAAAAATTATCACTACTTATTAAATCTAAAAACCACATTTTTCTACATGATTCATAATAATTAATTCAAATTAATAAATTTATATAAACAAGAAAAATATTACAATAAAGAAAATAAAAAATATTACATATTATATAATTTGTTAGTACAAATATTGAATATAAAAGACCAAGTACGAGTTTCAAATTACATTTCCATCATCATTTTTAAATTACTAACTCTAAACCTCACGTATGATTATTTATAAAAAAAATTTAATTATCTTAAAATTAGATTTACCAATTAAATGGTTTGGGATGCAAATGAATTATTAAAATAAGATGACATGGTCGAGTCTCCCCTGTTTTTAATAAGTAAATTAGCCAACGGTCTTTGCGCACAGTCTTTTAACGCATCCAATCCAATAACTTTTTCTCTAATGTCTATAGTCCAAACAGCTAGAGATATTTTGGTGAGAGGTCTCTAATATGCCACGTCATATATTTTCATGACTAATTTACCCCTTTCAACCATCATTCCTAGGCCAAATTCTCTCTTATTCTCTGTTGTCCCAGAGAACTCTTTCATTATTCTTCTCTCTCATTTTTCATTTTCCATTCCTTTCCATGGTTATGGAATATCATTGCAGAGCACCTTCTATTGCCACCATGACTTCCGATTCTCTCTCTTTCATTTCTTCAAAGATAAAAACAGTTTTGCTTTCTCTTACTCTTTCATCTGAAGTCTCTTCCAAATCTCTCTCTCTACAACTAATTTGAAAGAGAGCAGCTTGCTCTTTTGCTTGTTTTCCCTCTCTCTTTTTTCGATTAGATCATGGTTATCAAGTGTTCTTATTTTGGATTTCGATTTTTATTAGAAACTGATTTTCCATATTTTTGGTATCGCCGAGCTCAGATAAATTTTCTAGAAACTCTGATAAACTGGACAAAAACTTAGATAAATTTTCCAAAACTCAAATAAATTTATCTGAGTTTTTGGCAAACTTACCTCAACTTCTAGCAAAACTAAGATAAATTTAACTGAGTTTTGGGAAATTTATCTGAGTTTTATCCGATTTTTACCAAAACTAAGATAAATTTGTCTGAGTTCTGCTTCACGATTTCAATGGTTTGGATTGAAACAGACTATACCAATTTACATGTTTGAAAAACAATATCATAACTTTCTGAGACCCTTCTCAGCAAAGGACACTTCCCAAATAGATGGTTAAAACTAACAATTGCAAGATTGTCTGGGCATCATCTTTTTGTCGGTTTTTATTATTCCAATAACGATATTTACAACATTGGTTAGGTATAATCCAAAGGTTGACTTGGAATGAAAAGATCCTTCAAGGGAACTTGGCATATTTGGTCCCAACTGTCCAGTGCGATGACTATATGAGATGTGGGACAAATAGTATATGTGATGATACTCGTTTGCCCAAGTCCTAGTGCACCTGCTTGCCTGGGTTCGAGCCAAGGTCAGCAAAAGATTGGAAAGTGGGAAATTAGTTGGGCGGATGTGTGAGACGCAAATTTATATGAGTTTTATCTGAGTTTTGTCAAAATTCAGATAAATTTACTTGAGTTCTGTTTTTGCTGACCTGTACAGGGTTTTTTTTATCTTTTTCACTACGTCATTTTGACGAGAAAACTGCGGTCAGTATGATAAAATATTGTGGACGTTAGGCTATAAAAGCAAATGATGAGGGACCTAAATTGACTTGGAGACTCAAAAAAATTTCCAACCATCCAACAATCATCCTTTGCGAGATTTACAAACCTGTCATCCGGTTAATGCCATATCTGAGCATCTATATTGAGTCAATAGGTCAGAGCTCCAAGTCTAGATCGAACGCGCCATAGCCCCACACGTTGGCAGAAGCCAAACAGCAACAGAGTGGGGGTGGCAGAGGCTACATTCGCAATGGTTGATGGAAATCAGTCCCCTAGTACCAAGCAAAAAGAGGAAGATGAATCCATGATGTACAATGGAAATCAGACACCAAATACCAACCTGGAAGACGACGTGAAGATTAGAAATCCCATAAGCAACACCAATGGGGCTTCTACTAGCAAGCAAAATGAAGTAATCATCGAGATAGAAGAGGATGAAACAGATGATGAAAACGAGGAAAATATAAAGGGTGAGAGAGATGATGAAAATGAAGAAAATATAGCTGAATGGGCGGAATCCATAGAATTTAAGCTCTATGAAAGCAAACTCAACCCCAGAAGACAAGAGCTCAGCATGAGTACTATCCCCATAGTTCCCGAAAGTCATCGCCGAGGTGACAATGAAACCTATGAGCCCAGGATTATCTCAATTGGTCCTTACCATCGAGGCAAGCCTAGGCTCCAGCCCATGGAGAAACATAAATGGGAGTATCTGGAAGCAATCCTCGACCGGAATAGTCGAGACTTGTTGGCACGCTACATCCACCGAATTAAGGGAATGGAGGCGCATGTGAGAAGCTGCTACTCGGAGGACATCAAGCTCAAAAGTAAGGACTTCGTCGAAATGATTTTGCTTGATAGTTGCTTCATCATCGAGTGCCTTCTTCGAGTCAAGAGTGAGAGTACTTCATCAGATGCGCCGGACCACAGAATCTGGATGGAACCTGTAGTACTTAATGACCTGCTCTTGTTAGAAAATCAGCTTCCTTTCTTTGCTGTTCAACAGATATATTGCATGATCACTGATGATGCACAAAAATGGATTTGCACACCACCGGTCAAGTATGAGTAATAAATGTGGAAATAAATGAGAGAGAGATTTATAGTGGTTCGGTCAGTGACCTACGTCCACTTTTGGAAAGGCAGAGGTTGCCGGATATGTCATTTCTCAAGTGTCCAGAGATTACAAATGTAGGAGAAGAGAGATGAAGGGAGAATATTGCTTGCCTCGGTATTTGTCTCATGCCCCCCAAGTGCTGGTGGGGCTTACAATTTATAGTCGCTCCCCTAACAGATGGGGACGACTTTACAGCGCCGTTTACGAGGAGCCTTCGAGGTGTCCTCGACTGGGGAGGCAGTTGTGATATTCTCCGCACGACTTGGTAAAAGCAGGAAGTGGCCTGCCTGCTTCCGAAGCGACCCGGACTGCTGTGACGTGGCCAGGCATCGTGGGTTTGGGCTCGGACTCCATTGGACCCAACGGATCTTTCATTAATTTAAGCCTTGGCTCATCACAGACTGGGCCACTTGGGCCTGACTCATCATTTGCCCCTCAATGCCCTGTGTCCAATGGAACTTGGAGAGGAGGGCATTCGATTGAATTTTCGGCTGAGTTCGCAACTGCAAAAACTTCGGGAGGCCAAAACATCTGTCTCGAGGCCTTTTTTGGACTTCTGACAACATCAGTCACGGCCGTAGGCGGTGAGTTTTGTAGGGCTCGCCGAGAGCTTCGATTTGATATATAATACGCCTCATTCGGATTTATGGACCAAAACTTACGGTGAAAATAGCAAGCAGGCGCGCTGGGCACGGTTCTGGGCAAGCAGAGGGGCCGGCGCCTGTGCTGGGAGCTTCTGAGGAGGTCTGGGCGCCCCTGAGGAAGTGCTGGGCGCCCATGCTGGGCGCCTGGGAGGCCTGGGCGCCCATGGGAGTGCTGGGCGCCCATGCTGGGCGCCTGGGAGGCCTGGGCGCCCATGGGAGTGCTGGGCGCCCATGGTGGCTGGGCGCCCAGGGTCTGGGCGCCCATGGGGCCTGGTCAGGGCGCCGGGCGCAGCACGCGCAGGGCGACGGGCGCTGGCGAGGCGGGCGACGCAGCTGTGTCGGCGCCCGTTCATCCACAAAATATTTTTTTTTTTTTTTTTTTTTAGTCCAAGCACTGGGCGCCCATAGGGTCTGGGCGCCCATGGGAAGTGCTGGGCGCCCATGGGTTGGGCGCCTGGGAGTCCTGGGCGCCCCTGGGATGCCTGGGCGCCTGGGATGTCTGGGCGCCTGATGGTGTCTGGGCGCCTGATGGTGTGGGGTTAGCTGCTGCGTCCGTGGACTTCTCTGCTGTTGCTAGCGTGAGCTTCGCTGCTGAGGGGCTAGCCACTGTCCGCGTGGGCGAGCAGCTCGTGTGCTGTCCAGACATTTGATTTGGACAGCCGGGCAACTGGTCCGGTGATTTGTAGTAGTCCCGTAGGCTGTAGATAACCTACCTTCTGACATCGAGCTTTTGGCGACCCGCGAGGGAGCCGATAAGCTGAAGATAGGCTGCCTGCTTGAGAGCAGTGCAGAGTCCAAGCTTTTTGGCGACCCGCGAGAGGGTAGCTAAGCTGGAGATAGGCTGCCTGCTTGAGAGCAGTGCAGAGTCCAAGCTTTCTGACGACCCGCGAGAGGGTAGCTAAGCTGGAGATAGGCTGCCTGCTTGAGAGCAGTGCAGAGTCCAAGCTTTCTGGCGACCCGCGAGAGGGTAGCTAAGCTGGAGATAGGCTGCCTGTTTGAGAACAGTGCAGAGGCGGGTCAAGCTTTTGGCGATCCGTGAGATGATTCACCTCGCCGCCTGGACCTGTTGATTTCCTCAGCATTCATATATTTTTGAGCTTTTGCCAATAGTTCTGGCATGCTCTTTGGCTGGCGCTTCATCACTGAGAAGAGGAAACTTGATGACCGGAGGCCTCCTACGAAGGCGGTCATGCTGACCTTATCATCGGGCTCCTCGACCTGAAGGACCTCCTCGTTAAAACGAGTGAGGTAGCTCCTTAGGCTCTCGCCTCAATCCTGTTTTACGTTGAGCAGGTGGGTGGCAGGCTTTGGTTGGCGGCGTCCCCCAATAAACTGTGCCACAAATGATCTGCTTAGTTCGGCAAAGGAGCCTATGGAGGCCGGGGTGAGATTGGCAAACCACTGTCGGGCGGAACCCTTCAGCGTGGTTGGAAACGCCCTGCACATAATCTCGTCCGGGATACTGTGCAGCTGCATTATTGTTTTGTAAGTCTCCAGGTGATCCAGCGGATCCTTCGCTCCATCAAAGGTTTCCACGGATGGCATCTTGAACTTACAAGGGAGTGGATAGTTCACCACGTCAGGCTTGAACGGCGTGTCCGTTCGCCTGACTAGGTAATCCACTGTCTCTGGTGCGTGTGCCTTCATGGCGTTGAAAACATCGCCCAGTTGATCTTGCATCTCTCTGAGCTTCTCGTCCCATTGGTTGGGGGCTGCTCTGCTTGAATCATAGAAGTAGCTCGCGCCTTCCAGCTCCTGATTCTCACTTTCCCCTTCTTGAAAATGAGGATCCTCCCCATCAGAAGCGGAGGGAGGATGTGAAAATTCTCCGTGATTTGACCCTCCCGGAGGTGGGGATCCTCCCGGAGGTGGGGGTCCTCCCAACTGGGCCCCACGGGGGGCGCCCTGGGAACGGGCGCCAGGGTGTACACGATGGGCGCCGCCAGGGTGTACACCATGGGCGCCCAGTGCCTGGGCGCCCTGTGCATGGGCGCCCGGGGCATGGGCGCCAGGAGCATGGGCGCCCGGGGCCTGGGCGCCTAGGTGGGGAGCTCCTCGCCGTCGTGGAGCTCTTTGATGCCCCGGGCGTGTTCCTCCTTGCGGTACTCCTCCGACCCCTCCTTGCCCCGAGAGCATGAGTTGTAGTATTTGATGGTTTTGGGCCACCATCTGTTGCATAGTCTCCAACATTAGTTGAGGAGTGGGAGCAGGAGCATTCAGGCCAGGATTAGTCAGTGGAGGACCATCCTCGCCCTCTTCGCGTCTTGTCGATCTGGTGGTCACCATAATTTGAAAAGAGGAGGGATACTGACGTGAGAACTTTAGTCGTTCCCACAGACGGCGCCAAACTGATGATGCACAAAAATGGATTTGCACACCACCGGTCAAGTATGAGTAATAAATGTGGAAATAAATGAGAGAGAGATTTATAGTGGTTCGGTCAGTGACCTACGTCCACTTTTGGAAAGGCAGAGGTTGCCGGATATGTCATTTCTCAAGTGTCCAGAGATTACAAATGTAGGAGAAGAGAGATGAAGGGAGAATATTGCTTGTCTCGGTATTTGTCTCATGCCCCCCAAGTGCTGGTGGGGCTTACAATTTATAGTCGCTCCCCTAACAGATGGGGACGACTTTACAGCGCCGTTTACGAGGAGCCTTCGAGGTGTCCTCGACTGGGGAGGCAGTTGTGATATTCTCCGCACGACTTGGTAAAAGCGGGACGTGGCCTGCCTGCTTCCGAAGCGACCCGGACTGCTGTGACGTGGCCAGGCATCGTGGGTTTGGGCTCGGACTCCATTGGACCCAACGGATCTTTCATTAATTTAAGCCTTGGCTCATCACAGACTGGGCCACTTGGGCCTGACTCATCAATCACTAACAAAAGCCCCAGTCAATTCATGGACCTTGCCCTCTATTTTTGCAATGTCGTCTCCCCTATAAACACAAAAGACCGTACTTCCAGTGAATCACCAATCCCTCAGTTGCAATTCCGTCATTTCCTGCATCTTTATCACTGGTTTCTTTTCCCTAGTATGAACTATGACAACTACAAGAAACATTCAACAGTTACAATCAATCCATCACAGAAATCAGTACGGACAGTCCCTTGTGCAACGACGCTTGAAGAAAAGGGAATCAGGTTCACAAAGAATACAATGGTGACTCCTAGCAAGTTGGATGGGGCATTCAATGATGGAGTCATGAGAATCACACCTTTGTTCATAGATGCTTTTACTATTTGTCAATTTCGAAACCTCATTGCTTTTGAGAAGTTGGACCCTTTCATGGAACCTCGGTTCACGGCATTTGCTAAATTCATGGATTACATCATCGATACATCTAAGGATGTCGCACTGCTCCGGAAGAAAGGCATTATTGAACATGCGTTTGGCAGCGATGAAGAAGTTGCCATCATCTTCAACAACTTAACCAGTGGGACTTTCGAATCTCAACCCTCAGAACTGACAAAAATGTATAAGGCTGTGGATAAATATTGCAAAAGCAAGAGGAAGTACTGGCTGGCAATCTTGTTGAGAGACCATTTTGGCAGTCCATGGACAACAATTTCTTTGGTGGCTGCAGTCATCCTCCTTTCTCTCACCTTTATTCAGGCCTTCTTTGCTGTCTACGCTTATTATAGGCCTCGATCTGCATCTTAATCTTAGTTCCTATCAGCTGTCTATTGTACTAGGGTCCATGATTCCATGCTCTAGTAGTTCCATCAATGAAGTTATTATTGTGTTTTATGAAAATATGCGTTCATTTGTTTATAGCAGTTCGCAAAAAACAAGTCACGCGCATATTGGAACTCATATGTAGAATCATGCGTTATTATAACTGCTCATTTAAATTCCCATTTAGAGGATATATAATGCAGAATCACGGCGTGGTGTATCTAACTCTAAAGATCAAATCCCATGGAAGTATTCTTCATGTTGGCCCAGGAATATTGGGGCAAGTGGTTCATTTATCGTTAAGGGAAATACTTCTTTCAATGTTCTTCCAGGGCCAGAATTATATAATTCTTCAGATGTATATCCTGACAAGTAATAAGTTTTGAAAATCTCTGCGCCCTTTTCTGATTTACTTGGTGAGAGCACTGTATGTGATATATATAGGAATGTTTACAGGTATCGTTGGTAAGATATACAAATCTTTTGTGGATGTTACAACACATTAAACTCTTGAAAAATGGTCCCAAATACTTATCGCCAGTTCCTAGGATTTATCCTTTTGAAATTGAATGAGGCAGGAAGGCTGATTGTTATCTGTTTGCTATCTTGAAACGAGTCTGCAATAACTTGAAATGATTCTCTAACAGCAAGCAGATGTGCAGCTTACTGCAACAACTCTCCTCTACTTTAACTGTTAGTTTGAGAGAAGCTAAATTCAAAGCATAACATAAAAACAGAGCATTCTGCAGGTCTTTGTTTCAAGAACAGAATTTCAGGAAAGCCCATTTGATGGTATTTGTCAATAAATTGAATGGTATGCAGTAGTTGGCCGATAACATACCACGGGGGTTACCATCTTGTAGCAACCCCTCACCACTACCAGCTTACATGGCTAGCAGCAAAACCTCTCGCTCCCATAAATTAATTAGCCACTTAATCTTGTTGCAGCGACTACAGAGTCATAACACCACTATTTGAGTTGTGGCCTACTTAGTTTATGAATTAGCTGATCGGATTTCTGCGATGGTGTCTCAATACATCCTTGACATTTATATTCACTTAAACGGATGTTAGTGCATTTTCATGTTTATTTTGCGATTCATTGTTTCAATTGAGGACCTGTTTGCATGCTTATTACTGAATTTTTAGGATTAGCATTGAATTCCTATGAAATCATAGAAAAGGAGTGGTTCATCGGAAGAATGGAATTCATAGAAAAGACATGGTTCATGCCAGGAATCACAGTAAACAGAGGGGTCTATCACTCAAGGAGGTCTAGATGGGATCATCACTTTCTTAGAATTTAATTTACTAGAGTGATGGCTGAGTAAATTTCCTATTAGAAGGAGAGAGACTATTTGAAGCCCTTTGTAGATCTTTACTTTTATCTGCCACACTTTGATACAAACTACAAAGGCATTGCTAAAAAATCCTTGGAATATAAGACTAAACAAATGGACCATAAGGAAAAACTAATAACCCAATTACCTAAATTAAGAAAAACCAAAATTTCAGTACTTTTTTCCGTTGAGTATTTGGGCATGTCCACAGAACGAGGATCTGGGACATACCATATCAACTCTTTCCATGGAGGGCAGAGCCCACATTCCGGCCCTTGCCTTATAAAAGAAGAATTCCATTCCGTAGTGGAAAATTAAAGCGCCATGTGCGGAGAATTCCATTCCTTTTCCCATACCTTCCAGTGCTACAAATGATACAGCAGAAAATTCTGTTTTTTTCCTTTTTAACTGACCGCTCACACAAATCAGATTTAAGGATTTAGAATTATTTGAAATTTGTGTAGTGAGTGACTTTTATTTCATACTGAATCCTATACCTCAAAAGGCTATAAATCATTCCTACATAGTACACCCATCTTAGAGCTCTAATCGACTCTCTCATGTACAAGTGAATGCTCTTGCAACATGGATTTACAGTAGTGTCATGCTTAAAATCACCATCTCCATGGAGCTTGTCATGCCCCAAAGATGAGCCTGGGAATATCCGTGAAATTAGGGGCCAAATAACAATCTGTTATAGCCAAACCACCCAATGTGGCCCCCAATCATGGTTCCCGAGGATCGAAGTCCACAAAGAGGTACAAATATTTCCTCATTCACCGAAAAATACAGTGGAACTTCATATTAATACAAAAGGTACAATATTAACCTACAGAGTCAGCACATTTACTCTATTCATTTAGTTAAAGTTTATAAAAGATAACAAGATATTTAAATTAAATGACATCTACAAAACCTATGCAAACAACAAAAATAAATAAAAACTATCGATTAACATGAAATTAATCGCTCAAGTGCTGGTCACAACAAAAATGTCAGTTACACATCACTCGTACTACCATCAAGTTGTATCACTTGAATCAATACATTCACGTCCCTTGGTTGATGATCTAAGTACCTACGCACCAATAACAGCATCATCAGACTATAAAGCAACTAGCAGTATATATACAACTGGCAGCCCGGCCCTTTGACAGCCCTAGCTACGACGCGTTTGACTGACTGGAAAGTAGCCACCAAAGTTGTCTCTTATCTTCAGCTCATTTTCGAAGGAGCATTTTGCATAGTTGTGGGGCATATGACAACACTTTAATAGATTTTCTCCTGCCATTGTCCTCTTGAGACAATTTCAACTCGAGAATTTATGGAGATCTATATAAATGAAACGTGGGAATTGACTTGCTGGGAAAATCATGGAGCTTTTGCTAGGTCGTTTGTTTATGTGAAAGTGATTTACATATGTAAATCGCTCACATGTGAGTCATTTGCATATGTAAATGATTCACATGTGGATCAGATTCCACTGTTCGTTACTAGCATAACATTTCACAAGTGAATCTATGAATAGGTTGTATATTGTTTGATGATATCTCAACATCCAAGCAACATCAATGGTTGCAAATTGGATACATGGTCGTGTTTGAGCTTATGAAGAATATGAATGGTCTTGATTTTACAGGTGGGGCCCAGAACATTAAACAAATCATAAAAGACGGACTAGATACGTTGGTTACAATAGATTAATCCAACGACTGTAATTATGTTGATGATATCTCAACCTCCATCAATCATCAACGGTTGAAAATTGGATACATGGCCGTGTTTGAGCTACTTAAGAAAATGAATGGTCCGGATGCTACAAATAGTGCCCAAAAAATAAAAAAGTAATAAAAGGCGGATTGCTCGTAATAGCACTGTAGCAGTTCGGCTGGTAACAGTACCGTGTGAAACTCATTCACACCTCTTGAAGTGTGAAAATCTTAGGCACAAAAAGGGCCATCTTTCACACCATTTACATATCTATTTTACACATGCGAATCGAAATCACACCAAACAAACATGATTTATGTGTATCCGTTACGCATGTGCTTTTATTACATATGTAAAAGAAAAGGAATGATTCTATGATGTGACATGTTAAGATATAAAGTCAAAATTAAGATTAATTGAGGATTGCAACGGGCGTGGTTCGGGGTCGTCATAGTCATCTAAGTCTTGGCACAATTATGTTGGGTCAGCTTCATGAATTTGTTTCTCCATTTCAACCTAACCTTAGTCAAAATCTTTAAATAAGTCCCACTTCTTCAAATTTAGTTTTACTGATTTCTTCCACGTCCTCCAAGGCCTCTATCCCTTTCCCTTCGTAGGCCATCAACATGCATTGCCATACTTTTTCTCACTAGTGCCATTTCCGGCCCATGATGGACATCCCCAAACCATCTCAAAACGGTTTTCTTAATTTATTCTTAAATTCTCTCGAAAGTGTTCATTTATAATTTCTTCCTTCCTAATTTTACCACACATCCATTTCAACATTCACATCTTTGCTACATCCATTTTGTGCAAATGTTTCTTTTTGATTGATTAACATCATAATCCAAAGGTCATAGCTGGTCTAATTATTGTCTTCTAAATTTTTTCCTTCAATCTTCTTTGCAGTTATCGGTTACAAAGCACTCCAAAAGCAACTCCCAGTTCAAACATCCAGTTTTTATCCAATGTTTAACATCTTCATCAATCTCCCCATCCTTATTAAAAGGTAAAAGAATGAATCTCTTTATGGTATCTACTGGGCTTTAATTCTCATAATAGTTTTAGCTCTTTGTATATATTCATTGAAGTCACAATCTATTTTATTTTATCTGTGTACAACTTATTTTAAAGCATTTAAAGTTTGAATGCCTCCCGCGACTTTTGATTTTTGCATTCACACTATCTCTTGATTCAACCACCAACACTATATCAGTTGCAAACAGCATACTGAAAGTGCAGGCTAGGTCATAGAGCACATCCTAAAGGGGGTCTAGGACCAATTAATTCTTTTTTTACCAAAAACAATCAATTTTTGAATTTTAATTACACATAACTAATCCCAACACAATATAGCAGTAGAATGAATCAGGAGTGCTCACATATTAGGGTGTATGCTAAACCATTCAACAAGAACTAGAACAAGCAAGATTTGGCACAATTAAATATGATGTACGAAAAATCATACAACAAGAAGGGCCCAAGCACACACAATTTTTATAGTTGTTCGATCTCTTGATCTACATCCACTCACAAGGGAATAACTACCCTTGGTCCCACTATAATGAATCAAACGACATAGGTATGATTCCTATCATATACATGCTTAAAATCACCATCTTCATGGAGCTTGTCATGCCCCAAAGATGAGCCTGAGATTATGCGTGAAATTAGGGGCCAAATAACAATCGGTCAAAGCCAAACCACCCAACGTGGCCCCCAGTCATGGTCCCAGAGGATCGAAGTCCACGGTGAGGTATAAATATTTCCTCATTCACTGTAAAATACAGTGGAACTTCATATTAACACAAAAGGTACAATATTAACCTACAGAGTAAGCACATTTACTCTAATCATTGAGTTAAAGTTTATAAAAGATAACAAAATAATTAAATTAAATGACATCGACAAAACCTATGCAAACAAGAAATATAAATACCAACTATCGATTAACATCAAATCACTCAAGTGCTGGTCACAACGAAAATGTCGGTTACACATCAATCGTACTACCATCAAGTTGTATCACATGAATCAATACTGTCGCGTCCCTTTGTTAGTGATCTAGGTACTTGTGCACCAATAACTGCATCATCAGACTATAAAGCAACCGACGGGTAGATATACATAAACAGTAATAGATATGCATTTGAAAGAGATTAAAATCAATAATTCATAAGTTCAATGGAAATCACAATTTCAAATCAGAAATTATTAGATTCAAATAAGACCAATTATTCATAAGTTCCAATGATACCATAATTTCATAATAAAAAAAAACACCACTTACGCTTTTACCATGACAATAAGTCATGGCACTTCGGTCATTATCATGTCCATAAGTTCTTAATTCACCAGGTGATTAGCCAGTTCATAATTCATAGTCCTAGGATCATAGATCTCGTCATCAACCCTAGGGTTAATTGCTCTCTGTACATAAGTTCTTAACACAGTGATCAAACGTTCCATAAGTTCATACCGAGCTCAATCGTATGTGGAATACAATTAGCTTAGTGGTGCTTTGTTCACATATTCAAATCAATAAATTCAATATAAAAAAAAATAGAAGTTCCATTAAAACATGTGATAAGTCCTCTAAAACGATTTCAAAGGGTATCATAAAAGTCACAAAATCCTATGCAAAAGACCCAGCTTTTAAAAGAAAACAGATCAATTGGCAATAAACCGTCGGTTAACCGACAAGTTATGTTAATGGAGTGGTAAGCGATGGCTTAACCAAATGAACAAAATCACCAATTTCCATGTTCTAGCTGTTCAAACCGACATGATTTGTCTGTTCTCTGTTTGAGATGTCGGTTAACAGACAGAATAATTCTCGGTTAACCGAGTCCCAAAACTAAAATTCTGAAGCTCGAATAGAGCTTTAGATCAAGTATCAAATCTGAAGGTTTAGGGTGCGAGATCTCTAAATTGGTCAACTCAATAAATTAGCAAAATGGTGTGCAAAAACGAATAACTAAGCAATGGAAAATAAACTCAACAAGCACACACCACAACGACACCAGATTTAGTGTGGAAAACCCTAACCGAGTGAAAAACCACAAATCCAAACTGGATCAACAATCAAGAACTATGAATCTCGCAATTACAAGAAACTCAGATTTCCTCCCCTGATATCCCTTACCTAAGGACTGAAGTTACCTTGTGTCGCTTCACGCTTCAATGACTTCACACCGTTGATTGTAACAGACTCAATCCTGTGCTTGACTTCTTAAATCTTCTACTCAAAAAGATAATCTTTTACAAATAATACAGAAGAATCTGGCTCTTTAGAGAACTTGGCAGCACAACTTTTAAAAAATCTCTAGAGAAAATTTCTCCTAATTAGATCTCTAATTCAGAACTTGAGAGATGATCTGTGTCGCTTTGGGTTGTGAGAAACACCCAATATATAGCCCCAACTCCATGCTTAAGACTCCTAATAAGAATCCAATCAGAAAAGAGTCCTTTTTCAAACTCTAAAATAGAGTCTGGATCCAACTTGGTAAACTGTCATCTGCCACGCTCACTATAACAAGCTGGACCCTTGCTATTGTGAGCTGCCTCTCGGGTGTGAAGTCCTGACAACTTCTGTCCACCACTTTTTGACCCTTACAATCTCTCCCTTTTAGCAACTCTTGGACAAAACTCCCTTAGAACAATGCAATATGATCTACCCAAAAGAAAAACCCAAAATACATTGAATTTTAAAAGAAAAAAATCAGCACTGCAAATCTTGTATTGCCTTTGCTTGAACTTCTAGATCTTGAATTGCCTTAACTTGTAGAGCTCCCATTGGCTTCATTCTGCTCCCCCTGTATTTGTCCAAAATTGACAAATTAATATCATCATGCAGCTTCTGTCAATCTGGATCTAATAGCTCCCCCTCAATTGTGACTCTCCCTCAATAGTTACTTCGTATCAGCACTGGGGGTGGGGACTTGACCTCCTTGATCGGGGTTTTTTATAATTAGCCACCCACACTTGTGTAGTTTGATCTGTCAGCACAGTGTGAGCAAACTCTTTAGGCAAATCAGACCTTCTAACACAAATTTGCGCCGTCTTGGGTGGAGAAAACTTCTTCCGCCATTGCTTGGTCTTGAGTAGACTTTGCATGTTCTTGCAATGGGGATAAATGTGTCATTTCTTTGCACAATGGTGACACATGGATGTGCGTGCAGCGCGTGATACATTCTTTTTCTTAAAACTACTCGACACATTATTTAAAAGTGCAATATGTGGAGTAGCATGTGCAACACTTAAAACAAAAACTGCTACCTTTAGCATTTGAAGTGCATGTACCATGATCATAACCAAAACCACTTCTGTCAAAAGGAAACTTCTGATTGCACAAGATCTTTGTAAGAGTCTTCAAACCAATGTTCATCTTATTTAGCAAAGCTTGTTTCACTTCTAACTCAAACAGAGTGATTTTCAGTCTTCTTTGCAAATCTTTATTTTCAGAACTCACCTTCTGTAACTCTATTCTCAGAGTCTTAATCTCTTGTTCAACCTTCTTGAATTTCTAACCCTCAGTAGTCAGATTTTTAGCTATACAGTTCTTCTGACTTTCAAGAGATGAGCCTTTTCAAGTGCTTGCTTTAATTCATTTTTCAATGCAGAATTTTCTTCTTGAGCAACCTTAAACTTGATAGTAATCTTGTTGCCATAGTTAGTCATCCTGACACAATCAGCATATATAGTGTGGTACAACTCTTTCCAATCTTTCTCTTGATCTAACATCTCATCTTTATTATCTTCATCAGTATCATTGTCAGATAGAGACTTAGCTATGAAAGCCACAAACTTGTCATTTACAGTTTCAGAAGTATCAATTGAAGGTTCTTTTTCTTCTTATGGTGACTCTTCATCGCAAGTTGTGTTGAGAGCCTTTTTTAGTGTACCCTTTTAATTTCTTGTTGGCACACTCATTAGCATAGTGACCATAGCCTTGGCACTCAAAATACTTAGTTCCTTTCGCAGAATCCTTCTTATCAAATTTAGAAATCTTCCACTTGGCTTGTTTTGACTCTTTGTGCTTCTTGAAGCAATTAAACAATTCAACCATATTATCTTCAGCCTTCGATTTAGAATCAGACTCAATTTTCTTTTCAGGTTTCTTTCTTGATTCTGAGCTAGTTTTCTAAGCAATACCTTTCTCTTTTGATTTTCCTTTATCCAAACATTTTGCTTCAAAGATCTGAAGATTTCCAACCAGCTGGTTAATCTTGACGGTATTTAGATTCTTATTTTCTCCAATAACATCAACTTTAGAATCAAACCTCGAAGGTAGAGACCTCAGAATTTTCTTGACAATATTGTTTTCTTGAATTTCATTGCCCAGATTGAAAACAGAATTGACAATATCATTCAGCTTAGCATAGAATTGATCGAATGTCTCATCTTCTTCCATCACGATGGTTTCAAATTCTTTAGTCAGCCTTTGTAATTTAGATTGCTTCACCGTATCTGTACCCTCATACACTGTCTGTAAGACTTGAAAGTGAAGGCTAGGGGCCAATGACTAAGTCCTAGAAGAAGGGGGTGAATAGGACTAAGGGTATACAATTGCCAATTTTAATTTTCTAAGCCTGATTTTAATCCAAACAGAACAAAGAACAAGACAAACACAACAAGATTATAACTAATGCGGAAAATGTAGATCATGTAGAAGAGAAATAGACACAGGAAATTTATAGTGGTTCAGTCACATACACCTACATCCACTCTCAAGGGTCACACAGACCCTCGGTTCCACTAAGAAGAATCAAACTATACAAGTTCTGACTCTACCTCAATTTTGTTACAGAGGTTCAACCACACAGATCTACTCCTCCTCACATAATTCGAGAGTAATTTAGTCACACAGATCAAAACATCTACCACATTATACATATATTGTAAAAGTTTGAAGAAGGGTGAACACTTGCCTTTGATGTTGATTGAAGTGTTCTAAGAAGCTCTGACGTAGTCGAAGTTTTTACCTCTTAATGACCTCTTGGTGTTGAGAAGGGTGCTACCAATGTGTTGCACAACCAGGGTTCAGAGGATTGTTCTTCTAGGATTACACAGATAGGGCTCTCATGGTGTAAGATATCCTAGATGATGCACTCCCTCACAATACACTCATCTTGGAGCTAATGAAGCTCTAGGGTTTTCCTAAATCTAGCACATGAGTGTTTGGAAGGGGATTTGAGAGCCTACATTAGATGGGAAGAGGGTAGCAAGGTAAGCTCTTCACTAAGGTCCTTAGGTTGTAAAGCAAAACAGGCTACACCTTTATAAAAAACTTCCAACGGCTAGATTTGGCGGTTAGCCTCTTAACATGGTGGCTAGCCCCTTTTCAAATTCCCTGAGACAACGAATATAATTTTGAATTTGGTCAGCTCACGGTTAGCCGTCGTTGGCCTTGGCGGCTAGCCGTGAGGTGACCGAAAGCAGGTCAGAAACAATTAGCTCTCGGGAAAACTAACCGTAAGATTTACGATTGCTTACGGTTAGCCGCTATGCCTTTGGCGGTTAGCCGTTAGGTGACCGTAGGGGTAACCAAACTTCCTGACAGGCGAAGAGATTGCTCTCTGGAAAAGTAAACGTAGGATTTCAATTACTTGCGGTTAGCCGCAAAGGCTCTCTGCGGTTAACCGTGAGGTGATCGCTGAGCTAGCCGAACTCAATGACAGGAGAAACAACATTCTGGAAATGTAACCGTAGGTTTCGGTTACCTGGAGGTTAGCCGTAATTTGCAAAGAGGCTAGCCGCCAGGTGACCGAAAGGTCACCAAACCCTCTTATTTTCAAGTTAGTTTTAGCTGAGTAAAAACATGATTTTTCCAAAGGATCTAAAGGCTGGTCTGGGTCTAAAATACCTGAGAAGGTTGGCAAACACACGTGGAGACATTCTTTGACGACTCTAGTCCATCCAAAAGCTTTGACAAACTCTTCGAAAATGATCTCCCTTGAGGCACTTTGAGAACAAGGATCTTCTTGGTCATATTGGCACGATATTGACAACATAAACACGTGCACAAGAAAACGTGGCACTTACAAGACTTCCCATACTTCTTTTTCAGTTTTGCAAGTGGAAATATTACGGAACTCTTTAGCAGACACTCCATTATATATTCCATTCACCTCTTTGTTATTACAATTGGAGGCATGCTTCTCATCCTTAGTCTATTGGGCTTTAGGTTTAGGAACATTTTTTCTATCAGCTATAATTGTTGGTTTGGAGTAGCCCTCCCAACAATATCCCAAACATCATTATCAATGGACTTAAGGAACTCAATAATCATTTGCTTCCAATATGCATAATTAGAACCATCTAGCAAAGGGGGCTTAGAAGTCGATGTCCCTTCTCGATCGAGCACCATTCTAGAAATCTCTTAGGATCAAATACAACAACTTAGTGTAACCCACTCTAATACCAATTTAAGGTTTAGGGTGCGAGATAGTGTGCAAAAACAAATAACTAAGCAGCTGAAAATAAACTCAACAAGCACACACCACAAGGGCACCAGATTTAGCGTGGGAAACCATAACTGGGTGAAAAACCACGGATCCGAACTGGATCAACAATCAAACACTATGAATCTCGCAATTACAAGAAACTCAGATTTCCTCCTCAGATATCGTCTACCTAAGGACTGAAGTTACAATATGTCACTTCACACTTCAACGACTTCACACCGTTGATTGCAACAGACTCAATCCTACACTTCACTTCTCAAATCTTCTGCGCAATAAGATAATCTTCTACAAATGATGCAGAAGAATTTGGCCCTCTAGAGAACTTGGTAGCACAACTTTTAAAAATTCTGTAGAGAAAATTTCTCTCAATTAGATCTCTAATTCAGAATTTGAGAGATGATTTGTGTCTCTTTGGGTTGTGAGAAACACCCAATATATAGCCCCAAATCAGTGTTCAAGACTCCTAATAAGAATTCAATCAAAAAAGAGTCCTTTTTCAAACTCTAAAATAGAGTCTGGACCCAACTTGGCAAACTGCCATCCGCCATGCTCGCTATAGCTAGCCGAACCCTCGCTATAGCGACGTGTCTCTCGGATATGAAGTCCTGACAACATCAGTCAACCACTTTTTGACCCTTACAAAATCACTTTTTCTTCACTTGTTCCTGCAATAAAACTTTAGGGCCAAGCCCTCTACACCATGGTTTTAAATATCGGCCAATACTGGTTCGTATCGTATCAGCCCTAACCACTCTGATATATCCCTGTTATAACGGTCTCGATATCGTCGTAGTTAATATCGCCATCATCTCGGTGAAATATTGGCCGTTACTACCGATATTTTGATAATATTGGTCGTATCGGCCAATACGGGACCAATACAAACAATACTTGGGGGGGGGGGGGGAATGGGGAAAAAATGGAAGATGACGGAGATGATAGAGAAAAAGAGTTGAAAAAAAAAAGAGTATGAAGTCCTGACAACATCAGGAAACCACTTTTTGACCCTTACAAAATCACTTTTTCTTCACTTGTTCCTGCAATAAAACTTTAGGGCCAAGCCCTCTACACCATGGTTTTAAATATCGGCTAATATCGGTTCGTATTGTATCAGCCCTAACCGCTCTGATATATCCCTGTTATAGCGGTCTCGATATTGTCGCAGTTAATATCGCCATTATCTCGGTGAAATATCGGCCGTTACTACCAATATTTTGATAATATTGGTCGTATCGGCCAATACGAGACCAATACAAACAATACTTGCGGGGGAAATGGGGAAAAAATGGAAGACGACGGAGACGATAGAGAAAAAGAGTTGAAAAAAAAAAGGTAGCACCTGCTGCCACTTTCTCTTCTTCTCCCTCCTTTTTTCTCTTTTCCTTACCTTTTTCTGTTTCCTCTCCTTCTCTTCTTTCCCTTTCTTCCTCTCTTTCCCTGTTTCCTTCTCAGTTATCCCCACTCCCATTTTTTGTAGTCGGCACAAAGTACAAACCAATAAAACATAAAATGGCAGAACCCTATTTAGGTTTTTCTTTTCTTTGTTTGACTCCCAAGTCCCATGGTGTGAGTCTTCCACTATTCCACATAATAAGGTATGATGGATTCCATATCATTTATGTGGCCCACATTTTTAATGCCTCCTCTTAAATGGTCCAACCATCAGTGGCCTATCTGAAAGCCAAACTATTAAATGCCCCTTTTAATTGCTCCACTAAAAATAAATTTCCCTCTTACACGGTCACTCAATAAATTTTAATTAAATAATAGTTTGGCCCAAGTCACCTTGATTACTCATAAACATCAAAATAAAATATTAAAAAAGCTTGATTAAATATCCAAACCATTTATTCTTCTAGTACCCTTCTAATAGTATGTATTAATGAAAAATCTTAAATCATTGAAAAGAAATGCCCTTCGCTTAAATATAAAAAGATTTTTTTTTTTTTTTTTTTTTTTTGAATTTGGGGTTTTAGTTGTGCACTACATGATGGATTTATAAATTATAAGGATGAACCAAGGATAAAATACTAAACATTAATATATTTATCAGTTTCAGAGAAAACAACGATACAGGATTTCATGACTTAGGCGGACCGATATTTTGACTTATAATTATTACTAATGGAAAAAAACATTGTTTTCCACCATTTTCTAATATTATAGATTTTTTAGGTACTATTGCAAAAAATTTTGGATTAAAAAAATTTACACCGTGACGACTGTGACGGACCGAGAACCACGACCGATACTGATATCATATCGGTTTTTTGCCCCGGCCGATACCACGATTTCGAACCATGCTTTACACACAAACCATTCAACCTCCTGCACATATATTTAACTCCATCCATCATTTTATCCATTTATTCATTTTCATAAATCAAAACATATGAAGTCATAAGATCAATTTCTAAAATTTAGAGCTTGGATTCAGAATTAAATCATGCATATCATCCCATAAATTAATATCCACTTGCTTGCTTAAAGGGGAAACTCAAAGGCCCCGAATCCATGCTCAAAAGCTCAAAAAATAGGAAAAGATCATACCCACTTAAAATACTACACCAATGAAGAAAACAAGAAACCAATCAACCCATCTATATCAATGATAATAAAAAAAAACCAATGTAAATTAAACCAAATACTCACCTAGAGAAAGGAGATGGGAGAATGGACTTGAGAATGGCATGAGGATGAATCTCGAGGCATTGAGATCATGATGGAGGGAATGGATGATGAAGATGAAGGCTGGATTCTCCCTTTGCAACATGGAAGAAAACGAAAAGAAAAAAAGAAAATGAAGGAAAGAAAGAGAGACAGAGATGAGATTGAAATAAAGAAAGAGAGAATAAAAGGGAAGAAAGAAAGAGATGATGGATAGGAGCTGTCTCATGTGGGATAAAAGGGGGGAACATGATGGGAATTATCCCATTTGTCCAAAATGGACTTTGGTTCAGGCCTAGATTTAGAGAGGTTACAAGGTTCCAAGTCGAGATGAGGTAAAAGGTAAAATTTCAAGAAATTAAATCATCTACCCAACAGTCCAATATCTCAAAAATCTAAAATTACGAAATAGACCGCTAAACTTTTCGGAAATTGCAACACACCCCTTACTGTACCCAAACAAATTCGGACCCAAACCAAACTTTGCACACACATTGCTAACAACTAGTCGGTCCTACGTTGCCTCTAATTAAGCTTAATTAACAAACACTGTAATTAACTAGGTTAATTACATACCTCATATCTCTATCTAACTCTATAAAAACCGACTTACCTTGCAATCTATTCATCTTCTCAATCTGATTTCGAGCCAAAACATCTACATGAGTTCTCATCCTCATTAGTGTGAAGTGTGCAGACTTGGTGAGCCTGCCAACGATCACCCCAAATACTGTTATTATCTCTCTTAGACAGCAATCCAGAAACGAGGTTCGTGGCATTGTGTTCCCCTTATCATTCTGAAATCTACAACTGAGTTAGTAATTTTGAAGGTTTTTTATTGTCTACCTTCACCTGCTGACACAACAAATATCTCACCACAATCCTTGTTGTCTCTCTCTTCATATTCCACCGGTAGTGACTGTATAAGTTTTGAAAATGTCTTGATACTCCTGGGTTAAACGGCATAATAAGGTAGTGCGCTTTTCTCATTATTTCAGTTTTTCAAATTATATACATCTGAAACACACATTCTGTCTTGACACTTCAACACATCCTCTACAAGTCTGGACTATGATCTATCTGCAATCCTTTCGATCACCTTGATACACACCAGTTCATCCCTCTAATTGTCCTTGATATGGCCAAAATATCTAGTTCCCTTGATGACATGCTAAGAATTATCATTTTAGTACGGTGTAAGAACCCGACCTCTTAACTCTTGGATTAGCACTAATTAATTCCATGGTTAGGATTACTAAGTGGGATTAGATGCCAATCATTGTGTTTTCTGTGTTAAAATTGTTTTTAAATAACTTTGGAAAGTTTTGAGAGCCTTTGAGTCTAGTTTGATCCTTTTTGGAACCTATTTGTAATTTCGAGTGAGACTGGGGGTTATCCATGAATTTTGTAAGTCTATTATTTTAAAATTATCATTCTAGACAACTTTTGTATTCAACTTGAAGCATTCTGAGGCCCTGAAACCTTTCAATTGACCAATTCTATCATAAATTGATATACTTTGACCGAACAGTTGACTTTTTCCTTGGAACCTTGAAATGCGTGGTTCTTGAGCTCAAGAATTAGATCTCAACCTGTCCAACAACTTTCATGTTAGTCTAAACTCATCCAAGGTCTAGAAAGTCTAATTCGATCATCGGCACATTTTTTGAGGTATATACCACGTTTGGAAAATCGTAACTTGTACCACTGATCTCTGAAATCTCTAATTGTGGACTTGTTGGAAAGCTTTTCTCACGAACCACAATTCTTCTTCTTTGACCAAATCTAGCTAGGGTCCCCAAGATCCCCGTTATCGCACTCTGAGTTCAGCTACAATGTAGCAAACTCACAAGTTAACCTTTTCAAAATATCCTACCAACCCTACCTACTTTATTAAATGCCTCACCTACCACATTAATGGCTCTCACCTATCACAACCAAATACGTATCATAACTTCCCCATCTCCATAGGCCAACAACAAGGAAAACTCTCCTCTGTTACTCTCTTTTCCTTCTCATCTTCACCATGGCATGGTGAATAACATCTCCTTGGAGGCTTCCCTTGCAAGATCTGAACCCACCAAGAAGTTCTACGCCGTCAACTACGAGACATATTTTGATTTGGTGCGAATTTGTCGGTGGCAGCCCTTCATCCATTGACCTTCTGTTGAATTCATGAATTTGCACATTTACGTATCATTTTAGGCTGAATTAATGATTTAATTAGGTGAATTGCATCAATATTCATATAATTTCATCATTTCATGCATTGAACCTAGAAATGTGAATTTTTATACTTTTCATATATTTTCTGCATTAACTTAGAATATTTTGTAATTTTCTCCGAAGAGTCCCAGTTGGAGTTAAACTCTATCCGGGTGGGTCCCGCCTCAATATGAGCTCTTCAGTATTTGATATGTTGAATTAGAATGTACAGAAAATGAGAATTACAGGCCTTTCAAAGATGAAAGTTGTGCAAAGATAGAATTCATTGCAAATCAAAATTTACAAGTTAATCCCGTTTTTCTCGGGATAACTCATCTTCAAATGGCCATAACTTTTAATCCGACCGTCGGATCGATGAAATTTACCTACCGTTGGAAACCTTATTCAAAGTAGATATATGTGGAACCCAAGAACGTGTAAAACAGAGCTGTATTGACAAAGTTATGGGCCCGGAGATTTTCAGGTTCATTTTTAGACGAGATTGCAATTAAATTCACACTGTTGATAATCAATTGCAACACATCTCTTGTGGGACCCCATCTGAAGATTAACCAACTCGAGAAGTTCTATACAAGAGGGTCATAGCTTGGAAGATTATTGTGCATGCCTAAAAATTACGGACTTGATTTAGACGGTAATGGGGGTTTATGGAGATGCTATTTAGCTGATCGGGAACGTCGCTGATGGCCTGAATCCTGAAAGGGAGAAGAAAACAGAGGTCAGAGCCCCGGGCTGCTATCAGCCAAAGGCACTCCGACGCCTGAGTTAGTCCAGTCACTGAACTAGGGTGAAGTGGGGAAGAAGGTCTGAGCAAAATAACAGTGTATATAGTATCTTGCGTACCTGTTCATGGCTTACCATGCAAACATATATAGAAGGGAATGGAAGGTTCCATAGTGGAGGTAGGTGGGGATGCTTGTCCCATCAGCCCATACCTTGGACCTTTAGTGGGGGTAGGTGAGGGAACTGTCCCTTCGGGTCTTTCCTCAAATCCCTTACATAAATGTGGATGTGATCTGCTGATAGGAAGGAGCTCTTATCGATGACCGACGGCCACCCTATCTGTCAAGGGCTCCCTGTAATGTAGCCGTCCCATCTCATAATAGAGATTAGATGCCCAATGTCCATCTTGGTCAAGTGGACCGAAGTGGATGTTACCGAGGTCAGGCTTACTTGAGGTGAGTACTGTTACCGAGACGCTCAAGGCAGAGTCCAGAAAGAGCGTGGCCGGTACACTAACCGGGTCCAACTCCAACTCGGTACCAGCTGGCATGTTGCCGAGCTGGGTGAATGAGGTCGGTATAACCCCTAATTGGTATTATTGTCCAGGTCGGGGATCACCTCGACACTAGATAATTACCCCCACCCAATTGCCCCCTAGTTGCTGACCTTATGAAAGTCTTGGAACTTGATTGAGGTCGGAAGCTAAAAACGTGGGAGCTTTAAGAGTGCCGGGCTCGCAACATTATTTTTTGAATTCGACTGTTGATGTCGGAATCTCATCATGACTGTTCAATTAAGGGCTCATTACTTTGTTGCCAGCCTGTCTGCCAGAAGGCGCTGAAATCGCTGCGCCTGCCCGAGGCAATCAATCATTCTGATGGCGTTTACTGCGAAAATCATATTACTCTCGCCACGTGGCATGGCCTGGTTCGCAGTACGGCTGTTTCGATGCGTTGCACGTCTTTTCTAGGTGGCGTGTTAAATGCGCGCCCTCGGAATTCGAAAAGGCGTCCTGCTGCCTTATAAAAGCAACGCTCTCCCTCTCCCTTCTTCTACTTTGGCGATTTGATTCTGGGGGAGACTCTGCTCAAGTGAGATGCAGACCATCTCTATGTCTTCCTTTCCCCTCTGCTCTTCTGTTTCTTGTTCTCTGTAAGTCTCCTTTCTCCTTCATCCTTCTTTCCAACACCTCTCTCTAGCTTCTCTCCCTATTAGGGCTTTTTCTCTTGTCACCCATCTCCCAGACCTTAAAACATGGGCATAGGGGTTTACCGCTGCCTGGTTGACACCCCCGGGGCCATGCTTAGATTCAGGGAAACATACAGCATTCCAGACGATGTCCGGATCAGGCTGGACGATCCAAAGGACCCGTGGGACGCTTTCTCCTACCGAGATGGGTGGATGCCCTTCCCACTGGTCTCGGTAGTTGAGGGAGGGGTAAAGTTCCCCATCCACCTACTGCTTAGGCGATGTCTGGCGACATGGCACATTGCCCCCTGTCAGTTAATGCCGAACAGCTATAAAATCATAATAGGGGCAGTAGAGTTGAATAGGATCTTAGGTATCCACCTCGATGTCCATGACATCGAGGAAGCCTACGACATTTGCAACTCGACCGGGGAACCCGACACTGTTATTACCTCCGGGGGAAAACCAAAGATGGTCCCCTTCGTTACTGCCCTTGAGGACTCAATGCGCCACGCCGGGAGCGACAGGTTGTTCGTTGCCGGCAACTGGGAGTTCGGTACAGAAGATACCGAGGTAAAGAGGAGGTACAGGATACCTCGTCACTTCGGGCACCTTCCAAGTAAACACCGAGCTCAAATAGCTTGACTTTTCATCTCTTTATATATCTGCCGAACTGACGTATATTGGTCTGTTGTGCAGAGCTTAGTGAGAGGAGACAGGTGGCCTTACGCGAAGGCTGGAAGAAGAACGATGCTTGGTTCGACGCCGTCCAACGCTACCAGGGGCACAAAGGCAGGTCTGCTTGGTGCCTCATAGGGTACCTGCCGAGGTACAAACACTTCTCCAAAAGACAAGGGGCTGAGTACCTTGAGGCCGGGCCTAGCTACGCGCCAGAGGCGGTCGGGCAGCAGCGGCCGATCTCACCTATTACCGACCAGGACGAGGCGAGCGAGGAGCATTAGTCTAGCCCCGAGATGGAGAGGGGTCGTCAAGATTTCGCCACCGTCAACCTCAGGGAGAAGCTGCTGGGCAAGGGGGCCTCTTCTTCCTCGAGGTCTGCCGACTCTTCCTCCCGGGACGGCCATTGGGATCCCCTCTCCAACTCTTCCCGCCAGCACTCTACCGAAGTGAGGGAAGAGGAGAGGGAGACGAAGCAGGCGAGAGGCGAAGAGCCACGCCAAACCAAGCCCCGGAAGGAAAGCGCCATCCGTACAATCCCGACGAAGGAGAGGAGGGAGCTGAGGCGGGGAGACAAGGAGGAGCAGGAAAGGAGTGGGGCGGAGGAGCAGCCCTTGGTCAGCTGAGGAAGGCAGGAGGAGAGGGTGCCGGCGAGACCCAGAGGGGAGGGTTCGTCACGGCAGGAACCTGTCCAGCCCTTGGTGCCCCACGTCCCAGAGGCTGAGCCATGGAGGTCATCCTTCCTCCTCGGGCCAGGGACGCCGCTGACCTCCGGACACCGGTTACACGGCTGTCCGGCAGTTGCAGTCGCGTTGGCTGGTGCATGTGCGCTTCCGGGAGACATTGACCAGTTCAGGAGAATGGAAGAGGGCGCGCTGCACTAGGCTAACCTCACGTCGGCCTGCTGGTGAGGAACACTTGGCGAGTTGTCCTGATTTTGCAGACATGCTTTGGGTCATTCTAACCCTTCTCTTTCTTCTGTGCAAATCGTACACAGGTCTCAAGTGGCGTTGGAAAAGTCTCGCCAGAGCTGCTCTGAGATTCAATCTCTGCAGGCTGATAAACAAAAGCTCGCAGCAGCTTTGGAAGGGAGCTCGGAGGAACTGAGGAGGTCTCGTGAAGAATACGCCAAGCTAAACGCAGAAAATGAGGCAACCATGTTGGAGATTACTAAGAAAAGTGCTGAAAACTATGGGCTCCAGACTGCGGCGTATGAGATGGAGAAGAGGGCGAAACAGATGGAGGTCGAGATGGAGGTTTTGAGGAAAGAAAAGGCTTAGATCGATGCCTCGCTACAGGCCAAGCAGGAAGCCTCAGCTAAACTGAGAGCTGAGTTTGAGGCTTCTCGGCAGGCAGAGATCGACGCCTCTTTCCGGGATAGGGTGGCCTAGGCGACCAAGCGGTACGAAGATCAACTCGTAGGGCTGGAAGAGGAACTGTTTGGAATGGGATGCCTGGCGATACTTAGAGAGATGGGGATCCCCGAGGATGAACCCATATACCGGAATCTGCCCAAGCTGCCTCTCCCCGAGCCCGAGTCGCCTGCCCCTTCATTCTCCGAGGCCTCTCTCGGTCCTTCAATTACCGAGCCCCTGGTGTCCTCCGAGGTTCAAGTTCCAACTTCCGAGACCACAACTACCGATCTCGGGGCCGACAATGCTGAGGTTCCTCCTGCTTCCTCTGGTGGTGATGTCGGCGATGCTTCTGTCATAGGTATTGGCCAGCTTCCTTGATGTTGTCTTTTTACTTTTCTGTACCGTGGGGGAGATTGTATATGTTTTTCTTTTAACACTGAATGAAACCGTTTCTTCTTCAACTGTACACACAATTTTAATGAATGGAATTTTAGTTTACTCCAATCCCTGTACAATGTGTGATGAATGCCCTTTCTGTTTCTTGTGTTTGGCTTCGTAACCAAGAATAAGTAACAAGAATTAAGGCAAGTAGTTGAGCTCGGCTCTATAGCCGAACTTAGTAATATACCAAGTTCGTAACCCGAGATGAGTTTTAGTTAGGTTCTGTAACCATATCAAAGCAACAATCTCGGTAAAAATGGGTGTGCTCAGTCCTGTGACTGTAGCGGAATTTGGTTTCGTAATCAAAACTTACGGCTGGTCCAAGGACCAGGCCGAAGTAGCTCACTTTGGTAACCGAACTGAGTGACGAGTCCTGTGACCGCGTCGAAATGCAAACTAGTCTCGTAACCGAGCTGAGAATGGCTAGTCCTGTGACCGTGCCAGTCGTAAACTGGTTACGTAACCGAGCTGTGTGCATATGTCGAGTTCCATAACTTGGTGAAATTTAAAAGTAACAAAACACATTCTTTCAAGAGAACTGATTTTATTAACTTTCAAAATTGAGAACAGTTTAAAAATAGTACTTCTTGAGGTGCGTGGCATTCCATGGGCGTGGCAGCTCTCTACCCTCCATGTCCTCAAGTTTGTATGCAGACTGCACAGCTACCGAGGTCACCTTGAATGGCCCGTGCCAATTCGGTGTTAGTTTTCCTTCGGTGGGGTTTTTGTCTGCTGGAAGTGTCTTCTTCAAGACCAGTTCTCCCGATGAGAACTTCCTTTCTTTGACCTTTAGATTGTAACCCCTGGTCAACTGTTACTGATAAGAGGCGAGGCGAATGGCTGCTGCCTCCCTTCGCTCTTCAACTAAGTCGAGCTCTGTGGTGAGGTTTATATCGTTTCGGCCTTGATCAAATAGTTCTGACCTGAGGGTCGGTAGACCGACCTCAAGTGGAATTACGGCTCCCATCCCGTAGGCCAGGGAGAAAGGTGTAGCCGAGGTCGAGCGATTTGGGGTAGTTCTATACGTCCAAAGGACACTTGGGAGTTCCTCTACCCATCTTCCTTTGGCTCGGTCCAGTCTCTTTTCAAGCCCGTCGAACACTACCTTATTAGAGATTTCAGCCTGTCCATTGCTCTGGGGGTATGCCGGGGTTGAGTAGTAGTTCCTGATGCCGAGCTCTTGACAGAAGTTTTTGAAGAAGTTGGAGTCGAACTGAGTCCCGTTGTCTGAGATCAAGGCTCGAGGCATTCCAAATCTTGTCACATTGTTACTCCACACGAAGCTTTTAGTATCCTTGTCAGTGATGGAGGACAATGCTTCAGCTTCTATCCACTTGGTAAAATAGTCAGTGGCTACTATCAACCATCTTTTATTCCCCGGAGCTCGGTGGAGAGGTCCCACCAGGTCCAGTCCCCATTGGGCAAAAGGACAAGGACTGGAAAGAGGACTTAAGTCATGTACTGGTTGATGGAGAGAGTGAGAAAACTTTTGGCACTTCTCACACTTCCTGGCATAGACCTGTGCGTCCTTCTACATGTAGGGCCACCAATATCCCTGACTGATAGCTCGGTAAGCCAGTGACCGACCTCCAATGTGACTGCCGCAGATCCCTTCATGGATTTCATAAAGGAAGTCCTCGACCTTGCTCGAGTGAACGCACTGGAGGTAAGGGCCATTGTAGGACTTTTTGTAGAGCTTGCCATCTGCAGATAGCCAGAACCGAGCTGCTTTTAGCCTGATTTTGTGGGCCTGATTTTTGTCCTCGGGGAGCTGGTCATTCCTGAGGTAGGAAATGAAATCGTCCATCCAGCTCGGACCGAGGTCAGCACATAGGATCTGCCGAGGTGGATGGAGTTCTATACTTGGTCTGTCCAGTGCCTCCACTTCGATAGTCCTTTTCCTTCATGCCTCGACAGCAGAGGCCAAGTTTGCAAGTGCGTCGGCATGAGAGTTGGAATCTCTGCCGATCTGCCTGACTTCAGCTTTTTGGAACTGAGATAGAAGCTGCTTGGCGTGGGCCTGGTAGTCTCCATTTAGTTGGCTCGTCACCAGCTGTGAATCGATGAAGACCACCAGTTGCTGCGCCCCCAGAATTTTTGCACTTCCCAGCCCTGCAATCAGTGCTTCGTACTTAGCTTTGTTGTTTGATGCTTTGAAGTCGAGAGTCAGGGCTTGCTCGATGACAATGCCCTTCGGAGATTGGAGGACTATGCCAGCGCCAGCCCTTTTGGAGGTTGAGGATTCATCGACGAAGAACTTTTAAGATGAATCGAGGAACTGTTTCCAGGACCGCTCATGTTCTGTCTCAGTCTCGGTGGTTGCCCCCACCTCCTTGACCCCAGTTCGGTGTCGAGCTGGCTCGGTGCCGAACTCGGAGAGGTGAACTCCACAATGAAGTCTGCCAGCACCCGGGCTTTGATTGCCGTTCTGGGCTGATATTGGATATCATATTGTCCTAGTTCGACAGCCCATTTGGAGACTCTTCCAGAGAAGTCTGCTTTTCTGAAGAGAGACTTGAGTGGGTGTTCTGTTACAATCACAATGGAGTATGTCTGGAAGTAGTGGGAGAGCTTGCGGGAGGCACTGACGAGCGCAAAAGCGAGCTTCTCCAATGGCAGGTATCTCGTCTCGGCACCTAGCAGAATTTTGCTTACATAATTGATGGGCTTTTGCTGCCTTTCATATTCTCTTACGAGTACCGAGCTCACTGCATGGTCCGAAACTGCCAGGTACAGATACAAGACCTCACCCTGTGCCGGGGTGGACAATAGGGGATGTGAAGAGAGGTACCCTTTGAGCTCCTAAAGGGCACTTTCGTATTCCGGATTCCATTGGAACCTCAAACTTTTCTTCAAGAGTTGAAAGAAGGGACGGCATTTATCTGAGGCTCTGCTAATAAAGCGGTTGAGTGTTGCTGCCATTCCTGTCAGCCTATGGACTTGCTTTGCCGTGGTCGGACTTTGGAGGGCCTGAATCGCCGAGATCTGCTCGGGCTTGGCCTCTATTCCGTGTCTGGTGACCAGGCTACCCAGGAATTTACCCGAGCCGACGCCAAATGCACATTTGGAGGCATTCAGTTTGAGCTTGAACTTCTTAAGGACGGTGAAGGTTTGATGCAGGTTGGTCAAGTGGTCTTGTGACCTTTTAGACTTGACAACCATGTTGTCAATGTACACCTCGACCGTCTTGCAGAGCTGAGCCTGGAACATTTTTGTTACCAGCCTTTGATAAGTAGCACCGGCGTTTTTTAACCCGAAGAGCATCATCTTGTAACAGTAAATGCCTCTAGGTGTTATGAACGCAGTCTTCTCTTCATCAGGCCCATGCATCGGAATCTGATGGTAACATCGGTAAGCATCGAGGAAACTCATCCTATCATGCCCGGCTGTGGCGTCGATTAGCTGGTCGATCTTTGGAAGTGGAAAGCTGTCTTTGGGACAGGCTTTGTTGAGGTCGGTGAAGCTTATGCAGACCCTCCAACTTCCATTCTTTTTCTTGACGACGATTGTATTGGCTAACCAGACATGATAGTGGACCTCCCTGATAGTTTCAGCCTCTAATAGTTTCTTGACCTCCTCGGTTACACCTGAGGTTTCGAGCCATTCCGACATCATTTGGCCTAACTTCACTGCTCCGACAGCTAAACAAGCGCTTCCGGCGGCGACATCATCAAAGACATCAAAACTTTGATCAGAGCTTACGGATGACTCCAGAATGTCTCCAAAGGGCTCTATGCCAAATTTAAAGTCAAACCGACAACGTTTGACCCTCCATCAATGCTCGAACAGCAAAATCAAGCCTCCCGGCGGTGAAAACCATCGAAGCCATCACTCATCAAACAAAATACATGAGTGGCTTCACCATGCTTCCAAAAGGCTGCACGTCAAATTTCAGGTCATTCTGACAACGTTTGACCAGGTTTCGACGCTCCGAGAGAAAATCAAGCCTACCGGCGGCGGAGCAACCCGGGACCATGACATCCAAAACGGAGCTGATGGAACGTCTCAAAATGACTCCAATAGGCTCCTCGTCAAATTTCAGGTTAATCGGACATCGTTTGACCACATATCAAAGCTCGGTATTTTCCCCGCAGCAAAATCAAGCCAAGCATCGATGGGACCTCAAACGGCTTCAAAACTCAAATAAAAGCTCATGGTTGGTCCTATCCATTGCTCAAGAAGCTTCACCTCAATTTTCAGGTCATTCCGACATCGTTTGACCAAGTTTCAACTCTTGACAGAAAATCGGCTACAAAGTCTTCGGCTTTCTCGAAATATGGGAAACTTTGTGCTCCGATTTCGCGCGGGTTCTCGTCAAGATTTCTCCAAGAAAATCAAGTCAATAATTGAGGAAAAATGTCAAGAAAAATACAAAAAAAAAGAAGTGTTGACACCAAAAATGTCACTTTGCCTCTTCAACATCAAGAAAGCTGCATAAAGTCGCAACCTGCCATAAATAGGCAATGCAATTTCTCCAAAAAATCAAATCTTGTCAGAATCAAACAAAAACTGCAAGATCCTTCAAGATAGCCAAGAGAAGAGTACACATGAAGTTTCGGGCCATTTCAGAATCATTTGGCCTAACTTCGCTTCTCCGACAGCTAAAATGGCGCTCCCGGCGGCGACATCATCGGAGACGTCAAAACTTCGATCAGAGCCTACGGATGACTCCAGCATGTCTCAAAAGGGCTCCATGCCAAATTTCAAGTCAAACCGACAACGTTTGACCCTCCATCAATGCTCGAGCAGCAAAATCAAGCCTCCCGGCGGCGGGAACCACCGAAGCCTTCGCTCATCAAACCAAGTGCATGAGTGGCTTCAACATGCTTCCAAAAGGCTGCACGTCAAATTTCAGGTCATTCTGACAACGTTTGACCAGGTTTCGATGCTCCGAGAGAAAATCAAGCCTACCGGCGGCGGAGCAACCCGGGACCATGACATCCAAAACGGAGCCCATGGAACGTCTCAAAATGACTCCAATAGGCTCCCCGTCAAATTTCAGGTCAATCGGACATCGTTTGGCCACATATCAAAGCTCGGCATTTTCCCCGCAGCAAAATCAAGTGAAGCATCGACGGGGCCCCAAACGGCTTCAAAACTCAAACAAAAGCCTATGGTTGGTCTTATTTATTGCTCAGGAGGCTCCACCTCAAATTTCAGGTCATTCCGACATCGTTTGACCAAGTTTCAACCTCTGGCGGAAAATCAGCAACTCTACGCGACAAAGTCTTCGGCTTTCCCGGAAAATTGGAAACTTTGCACTCTAAAAATGCAAGGATTCTCATCAGGTTTTCTACAGGGAAATCAAGCCAATAAATGAGAAGAAATGTCAAGAAAAATACAGAAGAAAACGGCGACGAAAAAGACCTCAAAACGACCGCAAAACGGGCTCCGAAGGGAAAAATTCCCCCAAGGTCGCAGGCCCCTGCGACCATGGCCCATGGTCGCCGGCCCATGGTCGCCGGCGACCATGGAAGTCCGGGTCACCGGATTTTCCGCCGGTGACCCGTTTTTCCGTCTTTTTTCGCGTTTCGCGCACTTTGGCCCCTGTGGTTTCCTGAAAATGTGATTTTTAGTGCTTGAAATTGACTCATATCCTCCGACATCCGTCAAAATCACGGGTCAACCTCCAAAAGCATAAAATCATCATTGATCGCTCCAAGATCGCCAACCGGTCGACCAAAAAAAGTGCTCTTTCTGTCCGACCGATCGAGAAATCGACAAGACAGATGTCACCGGCCCGCTCTTAGCTATCAATGTCTGAAGTTACATGTTCATCCGATGTCGATCAGCATGAAGATCCATCGATGATCATCGCCAGAAGAATTCCAGAAGACACGGCACGGCCCGCGACTCTTCGACTGCTCGGCGACCAATTAATGTTGTTAATTGACTAGCTTTATTGCAGTCATTAATTCATTTCTTTGGACGCCCAATAAGAAGCAAGCATTTGGGAGTTACAAGTCAATTGATTCATGGCATTTAAACCATGAAACTCCTCCCATTATGGTAATTAAGGTGATTAAAAGCCCTTAATCTCCATCGGCCAATCAAATTCAAGGAAAAAGGAGTTACAAAATCAAGAAATAAATCTTGTAACTCCTCCCATTAAAGCCATTAAAGCCCATAAACTCTCCTAAATGGCTACCAAAAGCCTATAAATAGGAAAGCATTCCATTGAAATTGGGATGAGAAAAAAAAAGAGAAAATCGAGATCAGAAAATCGAGATCGATCGATCGGAAAGAATCCAGAGCTCGTATCCAGAGAAAGAAAAAAGAGAGAAAAAACTCTGCTGAAGTTCTGCACCGGCCACCACTACAAGGTGACAAAAGTCCCTTGGGGGGCACCCCCCCCCCCCAAGGTCCTTGCCTTCTCCTGCTGCCTCCAATGGCTTAGACGTGGCTTTTCTGCCCGTCTACTTAGCTTTTTATTGGACATAGGACCTTCTCTTGGTCTTTGTCCTCTAAAAATCTGAGGTTATAGCCAAGCCAAGCGAATCAAGAGCATCCTCTGTTCTCATCTGCATGGATGACGGCGAAGCCCACACATGGCTTGCGACCGTCAATCTGAACGAGTCCCCCACAATCACCTGAAAAGTTAGATCTTCCTTTTCTTGCTTTTCATTGTAGTTTGTATTTTTCTAAAAGAGACAAAAATCACAACTCTTGTCTTTTTCATTATTGATGAGAATTGTAAATCGGCTATAAACGCCAAAATCGGCTATAAATGCCAAACAAAATCGCCTTTCACGGCAAACTAAGAAAATGTCTCTTTTCTTAAATATATGCGCAATGGAAAACTTGAAAGAAGTTGATTTCCTTTTTACTTGCAAAGGTTGATCTCCGGATTACCACTTGCAATTCCAAGTAAAATAGAAAATCTGGCACACCCACACAAAAGAAATGTTGAAACACGCTTCAGGCCCGCCAGGGCGCGAAAGGGCCGGACCCGACGGACTCCCACGTTCCGCCGACCCCGGTAGCCGCCCCACGACGCCTCGGAGCGCGTTCCATCAAGAAGGAACGAAAAAGACGGAAAAACAGCCGAAAACGACGCTCGGCGACCAAACGGGCCAAAGCCCTTTGGTCGCCGGCGACCCTGCAAATCTGGGTCGTTGGATTTTGCACCAAATTGCCTGTTTTTCGATCTTTTTCGCATTTCGGGTGTTCCTGCCTCTGTGATTTTCTGAAAATCCAATGTTCGATGCTTGAAAATGACTGATCTTCGTCGACATCTCGGATCCGCCGTCAAAAGCATGAAATCATCACCGATCGTTCCAAGATCGCCAACCGGCTGACCAAGAAAGTGCACTTTCTGTCCGACCGATCGTGAAATCGACAAGACAAATGTCACCGGCCCACCAACATCAACTAATGTCTAAAATTGCATCGCAATCTTACATCAAACTATGCGTGGATCCACCTGTGATGATCGAAAGAAGAATCTCAAAAGACGCGGCGCAGCCCGCGACTCTTCACATGCCTTGGCGACCACTTAATGTCGTTATTTGACCCGTTTATGACAACTTAATGCGGTCATTAACTCATTATTTTGGACGGCCCAATTAGATTCAAGCATTTGGGAGTTACAAATCCAAGCAATCATGGCATTTAACCCATGAAACTCCCATCATCATGAAACATAGAGGCAATTAAAAGCTCACTACCTTCATCGGCCAATCACAAGCCATGAAAAAGGAGTTACAAAATCAACTTGTAACTCCTCATCAATGCTCTCATCATGGCTATCAATGCCCATAACCACCCCATGGCTACCAAAAGCCTATAAAAGGAGATCCATTTCAAAGAGAGAGAGGATCATCAACATCTATCGACTTGAAATTCTGCACTTCTCCCAAAGAAATCCAGACGAAGTCCTGTTGCTCTGCTGCAAAGAACACCACAAGGTGATCAACGTCCCTTGGGGGACCACCCCCCTAAGGTCACCTCCTTCTCCAACATGGCCTAAACGCGGCTTTTCAGCCCGTTTACTCGATTTTTCATTGGATATAGGACCTTCTCTGGGTCCTTGTCCTTTAAAAAACTAAGGTTAGGAGCCAAGCCAAAGAATCAAAGCACCACATGTTCTCATTTGAAGGACGATGGCGAAGTCCATCTATGACTTGCGACCGTCGATCTCAACGTGTCCCCACAATCTCCTGTGAAGTTAGATCCCTTTTCTTACTTTTCTATTGTAGTTTGTATTTCTTAAAGAGACAAAAGGAAATCACAATTCTTGTCTTTCACATTTGATGAGTTTTGTAAAATCGCCTTTCACAGTAAAATCGCCTTTTACGGCAAACAACAAAAACGCCTCCTACGGCATTCTAAAAAAACAAACTTGTCTCTTTTCTTAATATTAATGCAATTTGAAAAGTTAGAAAAAAGGATTGATTTCCTTTCCACTTGTGAAGGTGAATCTCCGGATTATCACCATTCCAAATTCCAAGTAGAAAGTAAATCTGGCATACCCGTACAAAAATGTTGATGCCCGAGATTTTCCCTCCTCCGCCGAGACCCAAGTCAGCCCCCGGGGTGCGAAAGGAGAGGACGGAAGATTTCTTTCGGGTCCATCAATCGCTGGGGTCAATCTTGACCTTGGTGAGGTCCTCTACGCTCTTCTGCTCGGGAGCTCGGCCGACAGCTTCGAGCTCGGTCATATGGACTCGTTGTGGCTCTGCTTCTTCGGGGACCACGGCCATGAGGCATTCTTTGGCCATATGTTGGTCGCCGCGGACTATGATTACTTCGAAGTCTCCATCTCCATTTTGTAATGGGAATTTGAGCTTCTGGTGATGGGTGGAGGGCACAGCTTCCATGTTATGCAGTCAGGTCCTTCCCATGATGGCATTGTATGGGGATTGTGCATCTACTACCAGGAAGTCTGCTGTATGGAGGTTCCTCCCACTTCGACTTTGAGGGAGATTTTCCCCTTGGGGTATACGGACTTGGAGCTGAAACCCACCAGTGGGGTGCGAGCTTCCTGCAGGTCTTCCTCTCTCAGACCCATTTTTTTTGAAGCAGTCGAAATAGAGGATTTCCGAGTAGCTCTTGGAGTCCACTAGGATCCTATTGACATTGAAGTTCTGCAACCTCATAGTCAAGAGCAGGGGATCATTGTGGAGTATCTGGACCCCGGCCAAGTCTTTGTCAGAGAACCAAATCTTCAGTCTCTCTACGCGTACCTTCTTTGCTGAGGGACCGAGCTCGGTCGTCATTACTTGCTTACCGTGCTGGGCCTTCCTAGCCTCGGTGTGGGCCTGGCTACTTCCCTTGGGAGCGGAGGCTAGGTGGATGACGTCGATGGTCCCTACCAACTCATTGCTATCCCGGTCATTGGGTTGGCGTTGTTGAGTATGGTTTACTCTGCCCTCCTCTTTGATGAGGTCCTTCAGATGCCCGTCCTTCACGAGCCTCTCGAGATGTGCCTTGAAGGCATGGCAATCCTCGGTTTTGTGCCCTTTATCTTTGTGATAGCCACAGAACTTTCTCTGGTCTCGGGTGGAACCATCGCCCTTCATAGGCTGGGGCCATCAGAAAATGGGTTGGGTTTGGATCTTGGCGAGGAGCTTGTAAATGGGCTCCTTGAAGACGGTGTTGACGGCCTTGTAAGAGGCGCCACTTGGCTTCGGCTTCACGCTGCCCCCCGAGGTGGGAGCGAAGCGTCCTGCCGAGCTGGATGGCTCTCTATTCTGATCCGCCTCCCTCTTGGCTAGCTTCTTTTCCTTCTTGGAGGGTCGATCCTCGTGCCAGTGGCTGTGGCTCTCCCGAGCTCGGACTTCATCTTCCTCCTGCTCAATGAACTGATTCACCTAGGCCATCAGTGCTTTCACCGAGACCGCGGGGAACCGCACCAGGTCTCTCCGGAGCTCGTTGCGAGGCAACAAAGCATGTCGAAAGGACTTGATGGCCAGTTCGTCACTGGCGTCTTCGACCTAGCTGTAGATGGTCCAGAATCTTTTAGCGAACCGGGTGATGTTCTCCGCCGACCTCATTTTGATAGCCATCAAGTCGGCATCTGTCTTCGGGATAACCCGATGCGCTTGGAACTTCTCGACGAAGGAATTTCGGAGCTGTTGCCAGCTTGAAATTGATCCCTCGGAGAGCGCGCAGAACCACCGAAGTGGGAGATCACCCAGACTGGAAGAGAAGACCTTGCAGTCTAGGTTGAGGAGAAGACCTTGCAGTCTAGGTTGCCGTCGCCACTCCACACCGACATCTTCTGGGTGAAGTGTAGGAGGTGCGCCTCGGGGTCCGAAGTCCCGTCATAGAGATTGAACCGTGGGACACTAAACTTATCATGGAGGGGATGATCTCTGATTTCCCGAGTAAATGGAGATGTGCCGTGGTTGTCACTGTCTCTGGTAGCCAACTGACCTCGAGTGAGTCCGGCGAACTCTATATTCTGCTGCACGGCCAGCTTGATTTGCTGATTGATCCACTCAGCCATGTCGGGGTCAACACCCTGACTTTATTTCTGGCGCTGCTGTTGGTCAGCGCTGGCGTGAGTGCTACTCGAGCCCTTTTCGCTAGCTCGGTCACGCCTTTTGTTTATGATCTGCCTCAAGTCCAGCCGAGCTTTAGGAGCTTTCCGGGCTCGCTGCTGTGCACGAGGCGCGATAGGAGTCCCGGCCGGGGCCTTCTTCCCTTCGAGCTGCTGCTGGAGGTGGAGGATCTGAGCTCTTTGCTCTTCAATGATTTGGTTTTGAGCCTTGATTGCTTCGACGTGTGCCTCGTTCTCTTCCTCCGGGACCAAGTCGTCGTCGTCCTCATCATCGAGGTACACGTGATCCTCCTCCATGTGGTCCTGGTGACGAGACTGTCGTGGATCAGACTGCACCGGAGTCTTACCCCGTTGGGATTATCCCTGAGGAACATCCTTATGAGGAAGTTCCGTGAGGACAATCTCCAGACGTGGGCGCTCTGCCGAAGAGGTAGTTGGCCTAACCCGTTCCAGTACGGGTCCGTGATGAGGGGGTGCAGCAGACGACGAAGGCGTCTGAGTGACAGGCGATCCCACGCTCCTCATCCCAAGTTCTCCGCCAACCCTCCTCTGCTAAGGGTTAGGCGGTGTTTCCCTGATTACTCCTTCCTGATTCGTCACCAGTGCTCCCGCCTGGTTCATCACTAGTGGAGGCGGCATGAGGGGCAGGAATGTCTCTGGCTGCTTGGACCTGGATGGTCCAGCAATGCTCTTTTCCTTCCTAGCCTTTGAAGGCATGGCTGTTAAGATGAAAATATGAATTTTTCAAATCGCTTCCCACAGACGGCGCCAAATTGTGCGTGCCTAAAAATTACGGACTTGATTTAGACGATAATGGGGGTTTATGGAGATGTTATTTAGTTGATCGGGAACGTCGCTGATGGCCTCAATCCTGAAAGGGAGAAGAAAATAGAGGTCAGAGCCCTGGACGCGAAAGGGCCGGACCCGACGGACTCCCACGTTCCGCCGACCCCGGTAGCCGCCCCACGGCGCCTCGGAGCGCGTTCCATCAAGCTGGCACACCCGGTGGGACTCGTTCATTTGAGAACACGGTGCTTGGAAATGAAATATTTGCATATCATACTTTTTGCTCTATGCTTATACTTCTTTTCCGGATTCCTTGGCTACTTTCTAGCTGGTAGCCTATGTTGGATTTTGCATCCTAAAAAAAATGAGATGGGATTTTTTGGAAATTTCTATTTCTTTGAGTTTGTTTCCATTCTTTCTCTTTTCAAAAAAAAAAATCAGTTTTCTTAGTTTGGATTCAAAATTGAGAAACCTTGATCCTATCCTATCGTTCTTTGGTGCTTGCAGAAATGTTGAGCCCGTTCTACTAAGGTTTTGGACCATCGTTTCTCTTCGATGAGTTCATTAGAGATTTCAAAATAAATAAATAAATAAATAAAAAATCAGCTTTCTTAGTTTGGATTCAAAATTGAGAAACTTTGATCCTATCCTATCGTTCTTTGGTGCTTGCAGAAATGTTGAGCCCGTTCGACTAAGGTTTTGGACCATCGTTTCTCTTCGATGAGTTCATTAGAGATTTCAAAAAAAAAAAAAATAAATAAAAAAATCAGCTTTCTTAGTTTGGACTCAAAATTGAGAAACCTTGATCCTATCCTATCGTTCTTTGGTGCTTGCAGAAATGTTGAGCCCGTTCGACTAAGGTTTTGGACCATCGTTTCTCTTCGATGAGTTCATTAGAGATTTCAAAAAAAATAAATAAATAAATAAAAAATCAGCTTTCTTAGTTTGGATTCAAAATTGAGAAACTTTGATCCTATCCTATCGTTCTTTGGTGCTTGTAGAAATGTTGAGCCCGTTCGACTAAGGTTTTGGACCATCGTTTCTCTTCGATGAGTTCATTAGAGATTTCAAAAAAAAAAAAAATAAATAAATAAATCAGCTTTCTTAGTTTGGATTCAAAGTTGAGAAACTTTGATCCTATCCTATCGTTCTTTGGTGCTTGCAGAAATGTTGAGCCCGTTCGACTAAGGTTTTGGGCCATCGTTTCTCTTCGATGAGTCTATTTGGGATTTTTTTATAAAGAAGAACATAGACCACTAAGGTTAAACCAATTGCGTTCTTTGATCACGATTGATTCAAGAAAAGCCTTATCCAGAGTGTGGAGACAGCTTGACTGTTCTAGGCAAGGGTCCTCCAAACGGGTTCATTAAGTAATCCTACCCTTACCTGGGGGCAATTCTATCAATTGAGGTTTCATAAGACCGGGTGAGGAGGCCTATGTGTACTCTCTCGTCTTTAAATCTTAAAAAAAAAATCAAAAAATAAAAAAATTTTCAAAAAAAAAATCTTAAACAAAAATTAAAATCAAAATAAAAAAAATAATAAAAAGATTTTCAAAAAAAAATCTAAAAAAAAAAATCAAAAAAAATAAAAAAAATAAAAAAAAAAGATTTTCAAAAAAAAAATCTTAAAAAAAAAAACAAAAATTTTCAAAAAAAAAATAAAAATAAAAAAAAATAAATAAAAATATATTTTTTAAAAAAAAATAAAAAAAAATAAAAAAAATAAAAAAATCATTTCAAAAAAAAAAATCTCCAAAAACTCGTCACTTTTGATTTCAGATCTGAGAAATTTTGGTTTCTTCTTTTCTGAGCACTGGCGCTCGCGGAAATCGCCAAGACCGTGTTCAGATTGGAATACCATTTGCTCTCCTTGATGGAACCAATCTTGACATTTCAAAAAAAAAAAACTCTCGTCATTTTAGATTCAGATCCGAGAAATTGTGGTTCCTTCCCTTCTGGGTACTGGTGCTCGCGGAAATCGTTGAGCCCGTATTCGGATCGGAATACCATCTGCTCTCTTTGATGAATCCAATCTTGACATTTCAAAAAAAAAAAGAGAATCCCATCTCATGGATGCGATTTCCAACATTTGTGCCTAGCAATACTGGTACGCCCTTTCAGGGTCTACTGTATTTGCGACCGGCACATTTGTAACTCCAACCTTATATTTGACTTACCTCGAGCAAGCCTTGCTTCTCGATAAGTCGAATTTAGGTTTACAATTGCTTCTAGCAGCCACTGGAATGCTCATTCTGGGCTCACCATACTTGCTATCAGAACAATTGTACCATCTATGGCTTTTTGCCTTCTTCATGTCGCTTGGGTCGTATCCTTTGAGCGATTTGAAAAGACAACCATAGAAATTCCCATTTATGATCATTATTCTTGTGATTACTAATGGATGTGGTCATGTTTCAGAACCTTTTCGAAACTAACAATGGCAGCCTTAACCATTATCTTCGATGAGAACAAGCACCAACTCATGCTTCAACAGAAGCAAAGCACGCGCACCCATAAGCGCCCTGTCAGCTGCCGAAGCGTCAACTCCCTCGGCAACTCTCTGAACTCCGGGTCGACCTCGACTCCCCGGACTATCTTCTTTGGGACGCTGGGACCATTCCCACTTCCCGAAGAACAAGCTGCGCCTGCTAAAAAGTAGAAGATCGCCTCTCAACGTGTCACTCCCGTGACACCAAAGGCGAGCGCCCAAAAGCCCGAAGCCCGCGGCACCCCCGCGAAGCCTCGACCCACAAACAACCAGGTCTATCCCAAGACTTGGTCTCCAAGACCTTCCCCAAAACAAAGAAGGTCTCAAATTTCCACCAAGCCAGCATACCTGGCCCCACTCAAAGAGAACCAGTTCTACCCTCGTGCCTACATGAAAGAGGAGAGACCCATCTCCAACCTGACTCCCAAGTCAACCCAGCATGAGCCGGCTTGTTCCTACAGGCCCAAAATCAGATCATGCATCACCAGGCCTCTACAAGCACCTGCCAAGGCCTACACTCCTTCAGTTCGACCCTTCATCTCTACAAGGGCCGAACTCGAAAGGTTTAAAGCTTCGCTGCAACAGGCAAAGGACCGGGTCCGGATCCTGTCCTTGCCTAGCTACAAAGAAGACAGGCTCGGCTGCTGCGCCCGAGGGAGCACATCCTTCATCGTCAGAGCCCAGCCAGAGCTGACTGAAGCTCAAATCGCTCGTCGAGCACGCCGCCGTGCTTCATATCGACAAAAGAGACAAGAGAAGCAACGGACCCAGCCTCCTACACTTCAAGTCTCCCACAAATGGGTCGAAAAAGAAAGACCCGACCAAGTTGCTGCCGTCCATATGGTTGGAAAAACCATAAGACGCCAAAGGTCAGCATCAAAAATCCATGTCCGACGTCCGGTGACCCGTAGCGTCACCAGGACACAAAGACATCCTGAAGAATCTCCTGCCCCTTCAAGCCAAGGACGGGAGAGTAATCCTTCATCAAGCTCTTCATCAAAAAGAATGAGCCCCAGCTCGGTCACCAGGACGATTTCTTCGTTCGAATCCCGAGGGATGAACGTCTTGGCTACAAGTTCTGAGCCGCCACCTCAGAATCCACCTCGAGATGATGCGCTCACACGCATCCAACAGTTGGAACAAGGCCAGCAGAGGATTGAAACTCTGATGGAAAACCTTCTCCTTGTCGTCCAAAATCAGGTGAACAATGAGCCTCCTCCGAATCATAGCAATAACGAGGGAAATGGAGAAGAAAATGAGTCACGCGCCCTTACCAAAAAGGACGTAGACAGTATCCTCGCCAAAGCTAAAGAAGAGGATATACTCAAAGAGCATGGGATCAAGCCACCACATCCTTTATGGATGGACTCGGTCCCGTTCCCCACAAAATTCAAACATCCTACTCTCCAAACATATACGGGGAAAGGATCGGCCAGACAGCACGTCATCCACTTCAAGATCTTGACGGGAGCTATCGCGGATCAAGATGCACTCAAGATTCGCCTCTTTGCAAGTACCCTAAAAGGTACGGCCTTCGATTGGTACTCCACTCTGCCGGAGAACTCCATTCAGAACTGGGCTATGCTGGAGACACGCTTCCTGACCCACTTCCAAGGTGAGGATCATCCTGTTACTATGGCTCAGCTCTGCAGCCTAGAACAGGGAGAGAATGAGTCAACTTATGACTTCATTCACAAGTGGAAAGCAATGGCGTACAAATGCTCAGATGTACTGCCACAAGCGTCGCTAGTTGACATCTGCCGAAACAACATAAGAGCTAAAATCCGCTCCATGATCATCGGCAATAAATCAAAGAACCTGGGGGAACTCCTCGAAGCTTCCATGGAAGCTGAAATGGTGATCAAAGACCTCAACAGTCAGAAGTCATCAAGAAAAGAGCCAACCGCCATTGCAACCTCTAAACCAAAGAAGAAAGAGGTCCTTAATGTGCAAACCAAGTCAGCTCCTCAGCAACCAAAGAAAGTTGAAAATAGAGCTGCAGGTAAGAGACCTGAACTCTCTGATGCCTTCAAAGAGCGAGTAGAAAAGAAATATCCGTTCGATGAAGACGTCGAAGAAATCTTTGAGGCACTCCTAGCAAATGGCAAACTCATTTTGCCAGAGCCCAAAAGACCTGGAGACGTTGGCAAAACCAATGATCCTCGGTACTGTCCATACCACCAGATGGTCTCGCATCCTCTCAATCAATGCTTTGTTGTGATAGAGAAGATAAACGAGATGTGGAAAAACGGAGTCATCACCTTTGACAAAAATTATGGCCCCGCCTCCGTCAACATGGTGTCACGTGGACAAACACCAAAATCACCGAAGAAGAAGATCACTACTTCCTTCAAGGTGATAAAAAGAATTCAAACGTCCGAAGTGTTGGTTCCTTGCCCGACACCAGACGGACAACCCATATGGGTACATCCCGATCTCCTGGAAGATGAAAATTGGGAGATCGTCAAAACAAAGCCGACCGCTCAGCAGCGAAGGCAAGCCAAGAAACATCTCCTCAAGCTCAAACGGCAAGAGAAGACCCAGCCAAAACAAGAAGTCCATGAAAAGGCAGAGGCCTCCTCTACCACTTCACTCGGGGCAACAGAAACGTCCCTTCCAGAGACTTCAAAGGCGGTAAGAAACTTCACTCTCAGTGATTTCATGCCACCTCAATTCAAAAAAGAAGCCATGCAGGGGGCATCATACTCTTGCAACTCGGTAGTTGGATTCTCCATTGATGGATACGAGTCCAGCGACACCGACGATGGATTCGAGCCCAACTACACCGATGAGTGGGAGGAATCTCTTGAAACAGGAGAATATCTCTCCGATGAAGAATGGGTTCCTGAAACTCACCTTATGCCAGTAATCTGGTATAACCCCTTGCAACCACAAGGATCCTGGTCTGATGATGAAGAAGACCAAGAGGCTGTACAAGAAGATGCTATTAACCCAGCACCTGTCATTGCTCCAGTGGAAATCAACTATGTTGAGCCACACGGAGAAGACGAAGAAGAGGATCTGGCTCCCATGCCTGATCTTGAAGAATATCCAAGGATCTTGCAGCGTCTCGCTCTAGAACAAGAGCAAGATCGTGTTAACGAGCCTCCTCGCAACCCAGAGCCTGAAGTCCCTGAAGATAATCAGGTACATCCACCCTTAACTCCTGAAAATGGAGAACATTACTGGATAGATGATCCTCTTACATCCGAGGATGAGTCTGACTCCGAGCAGGCAACATCTCCTATCAGAGCTTCCTGTAATGTAATATATCAGGACTATAGCTCTTCTGAAGCGTCGTCTGATGAGATTACCTACACTCCGACGACGCCTAGCAATGTATCCTCTGGAGCTACCTCGTCTCACGTGACTTTCACAGAGATGACACCCTCTCAGGTTTCTTCTCCTGAGACTGTGACTTCAGGATACACATTCTTCCCGACTCATCATCATGAAGAAAACCCAACTTGGGGTGATGGATGGGTCAACGAAGAAGAAAAGCTGCTGGATGCTGTTCAGGACTTGCTCCCGGAAAATGCTTCGTGCAACACAATCACTGAGGATGGCAACTCTGTTGTAGATACATCCCCAGTAGATGAAAAACGACAGCCTCTTGATCCTGAAGACAATCTTCCAAACGAAGATCCTTCTCAAGAAGCTCTCGAAGTTGGTAGAGGCACCCGTTCGGGCCGGGACTACCACAAAAATTACAACCAATCTTCCTTTACTTATGTAAATCCTTCGGGAAAAGATGTTGTAAGCGCCCCCAGTGGCAACAATGATGAACATGCAGGCCCTAAGGAGGCTTTCAAGTATGACTTGGTTGAGCACTTCAAACACATACCTGCACGTCTTCACATCCTGGATTTATTACGAATGTCTCCACGCACTCGTGATAATCTCATCTCAAAATTACAAAAACTGAATGAGGATGTCGACAAACATGCCCCGCAAGTCCTCCAAATTGAAATGGACTACCCGGTCAAAAACTCTGAAACTTCCTCAAAGGGAGAAAAGAAAACTGAGGGATCATGCATCCAATGCCTCTCGGTTCAAAAGGCAGCCAGTGCAACCATCGCCTTCACTAAGGAAGACCTCCTACTTGGCGAAGCAAGGCACAACCGACCCCTGTACTTCACAGGGTACATCAAGGAAATGCCTATACACAGAGTTCAGGTCGACCCAGGTTCTGCACTCAACCTCATCTCCACTTCGGCTCTCGAAGAGTTGGGCATCCCACCCAACAAGCTAAGCCACACATCTGTATCTATCTTTGGATACGATGGGAGCACTCAAAGGCCTATCGGCAAAATCAGGTTCAAATTGCAAATCGGTGATCTTATCTCTGAGGTCACTGTGTATGCAATAAAAACCCCCTCATGCTACAACATCCTTCTCGGACGTCCTTGGATACACGAGAATGGTGTTGTTCCTTCAACTCTACATCAATGCATCAAGTTCGTCGGCGACGACGGCATGGTACATCGTGTCTTTGCGGACAGAAAACCCTTCAAAGGTAAAGAAGTCCACTTCGCAGACTCCCAGATGTATGAAGGAGAAAAAGAAGAAGAGGAAATAACACCCCCTGCTGAAAATCTCCAGAAAGCTAAAGGCAAGGCTCCTCAAAAATCACCGGAAGAAAACAAACCCTCCGGCAAATTAGAAGAGAGTAGTCAACCTCCCTTCGTCATCTCCCTCAAGAATTCAAGACCTTTGGTCATCACGACTAAAGTGAAGAAGACGAAACAAAAGTCTGGGGGCAAATTTGTTGTTTCTCTCGTGTCTATCATGCAAGACACAGACTCGGACTCAAAGCCAGAAGACGATGCATCGTCAAGCCAAGCTGACACTCAGCAAGTTCAGCCTGCTCTCACTCCGATGGAGACACCTGCTGATGTAGAAGATCCTACGTCTGCTACCTTTGTTGTTCCGGCAACATCACCAAAGCAAAAGCCGATCTTCTTCCATAGATCGGATGCTTCTTCATCAAATTCCTTGCTTGAACCCTTCCAAAACGAAGGTATGCCTCAACTATCTCTATATAGTCCTGTGGCACAAGCTATCATGAAGAAAATGGGCTATGACGCTCAAAACCCAGTCGATTTGGGAGAAAGACGCGGTATTCTCACGCCATTGGAGCCCGCCTTGACCAAAAGCCAGCTGGAAGATTGGAGACTCTACGGATATGTAGAAAAGTCTTCACATGGGTTAGGATATGATCCTGATACCCCCCTAAGACAGTTGACACAAAGGCTTAAAAGTCAATTTACCGACCAAGCCTCAACATCTCAAGTCCATAAAGACATCGATCTCCCTGGATATCTCTTTAAAGAGTTACCTGACAAAGATCCAGGAAGTTCATCCAACTTATACGATTTCTCTGATGATAAAGAGGAATCGTCCGATAATACAGACTTGTGCTATTCTGACCCAGAAGAACCCTCGTCTCCAAAAGAAATACCAGACTCAACAGGCGATTGGGACTATCTCATAGCAAGCCTTGAGGAGATCACCAATCAAGAAAATCCATGGAAAGGAACAGAGCCTTGGTCTGGTAATGCAGTTGAAACTCCAGAAGGTTTCGTTGAGTTGGAAGCCTCCGAAAATATTGTGGAGGAACCACCTTCGAACCTTCCGACAGAAGATTCTGTTGAAAAGATAAACTTGGGAACACCTGATAACCCACGTCCTGTATTCATAAGCAAGAATATAAAGGATGATGAGTTACCCGAGTATATCGCTTTTCTTCGTGAGTTCGTTGATTGCTTTGCATGGTCCTATGCTGAAATGCCTGGTTTAGGCCCCAAAGTAGCAGTCCACAAACTCAATCTTCAGGAAGAAGTCAAGCCTGTCAAACAAGGCCAAAGAAGATTCCGTCCAGATGTGATGGATAAAATTGAACAAGAAGTTCAAAAACTCAAAAGCGTTGGCTTCATCCGTGAGGAACAACATCCAGAGTGGTTGGCCAATATTGTCCCCGTGACAAAGAAAAATGGGCAGATCAGAGTCTGTATTGACTATAGAGACTTGAATAGCGCTTGCCCTAAAGATGAATTCCCGCTCCCCATACCGGAGGTGATGATTGACAATACCTGCGGATTCGAGCGAATGACATTCATGGATGGCTTCTCTGGTTACAATCAGATAAAGATGCATCCCGATGATGAAAAACACACTTCATTTCGGACTCCATTTGGCGTGTATTGCTACACTGTCATGCCATTTCGTCTGAAAAATGCTGGTGCCACATATCAGAGGGCTATGATGAAAATATTCCAAGATATGCAGCACAAGATGGTCGAATGTTACGTTGATGACCTCGCCGTCAAAAGCAGAAGAAAAGAAGACCATCTCAAAGATCTTCGGGAAGTCTTCCTCCGACTTCGCAAACACAAACTGCGGATGAATCCTCTAAAATGCTTCTTCGGCGTCTCGTCGGGTAAGTTTCTCGGATTCCTTGTTCGGAAAGCTGGAATAGAACTTGACCCCATAAAAGTCAAGGCTATTCTAGAAATGCCCTCTCCAAGAACCCTAAGGGAACTAAAAGGGCTTCAAGGGAGATTGGCCTACATCAGACGGTTCATCTCCAATCTTTCGGGGAAATGCCGTCCATTCTCTCGATTGATGAAAAAAGGTGTAGACTTTGTCTGGGATGCCGACTGCGAAGCCGCATTTCAAGATATCAAGTCATACCTGACCAAACCTCCAGTGTTAGCTGCCCCTGCCACTGGAAAACCATTCATCTTGTACACAAGAGCTCTTGATCATTCTGTAGGCGCTCTGCTTGCACAAGAGAATGGTGAGGGAAAAGAAGCTGCTCTATACTACCTCAGCCGCATGCTAGTAGGTGCAGAGCATCGCTACTCTCCAGTCGAAAAAGAATGCCTTGCAGTGATGTTCGCCGTACAAAAGCTACGTCACTACTTGCTTTCCAACACAGTCTACCTGGTCTCGAGGATCAACCTCTTGAAGGTCCTTGTCACAAAGGCAGGTTCTCTCAATGCCCGACTGGCAAAATGGTCCATCCTCTTGTCACAATTTGATATTAGGTATGTACCACAAAAAGCAATCAAAGGCCAAGCTCTAGCAGATTTCCTCGCAGAGCATCCATTGCCTAAAGATTCTCCACTCAGAGATGATCTCCCAGACGAACCTGTCTACAACGTGGAGACTTCCTCACCAAATGCCTCCTGGGACATGTACTTCGACGGTGCAACCAGGACAAATGAAAAAAGAAAGCTGATCTCAGGAGTTGGCATCCTCTTTGTTAGCCCTGACAAATACATGATTCCACACGCTTTCTCGCTACTGGAACCATGCACAAACAATGCAGCTGAATACCAAGCTCTGATCCGGTATCACTATGCTGGAAGTCTTTGGAGACTCTCAACTGATCGTCAACCAGATGAATCAGAAATATGAAGTCAGGAAGCCCGATCTGCTGCCTTATTACAACAAGGCACAATCGCTTCTGCAAAAGTTTGACATCTGCAACATCACCCACATTCATAGAGGTGAAAACATCCGTGCAGATGCCCTTGCCGGACTTGCCGCATCAATGGCGATCCAGGAAGGGGAAAACATGCAAATTACAGTGTGCGAGAGAAGGATCCTCCATCCTCTTAACACACACCAAGCAGTTGCTGAATGCCACCGAGTGGTTGGAAGTCGGATCTCTATCCTTCAACCTTCAATCGGCGACTGGAGGGATCCGTTCATTGATTACACTATGTTCGGAATCCTACCTGAAGATCCAAAAGAACGGGTAAGCATTCAAAGGCGAGCCCCAAACTTTCATTTGGATATTCCTTCAAAAATCCTCTACAGGAAATCCTTCAACGGAGTACTTCTACGCTGCTTGTCACAACAAGAGGCAGAAGAAACACTTAAAGAAGTTCATGCTGGTCTTTGTGGAGCCCATCAGGCAGGTCCTAAGCTCTATGATCAGATAAAAAGGTTAGGTTACTACTGGCCTACCATGGTACCCGACGCAATGCAATTTGCTAAGCGCTGCCAACAATGCCAAGTTCATGGAGACTACATTCACATGCCTCCAGAATGGCTGCATCCTACAGCAATCTCATGGCCTTTTAAAGCATGGGGCATGGACATCATAGGTCCTATCTCTCCCCCTTCAAGCAAAGGTCATCGCTTCATCTTCGCCGCTACGGATTATTTCTCCAAGTGGTCAGAAGCATTTGCGCTCAACGAAATGAAGACCTCATCAGTTCTTCAATTCCTACGCACCAACATCATTTGTCGTTTCGGCATACCCAAAAGATTCGTCCATGATAACGGACCACAATTCCGGGATCATCGATTCTACAGGTTCTGCGACAAATACAAAATCCAAAGCTGTCCTTCGACTCCATACAATCCGGCAGCAAACGGATTAGCAGAAGCCTTCAACAAGACACTCTGCAAAATCCTCAAGAAAATGGTCTCTAGTCACAAAAGAGACTGGAGCGACAAACTGTCTGAAGCTTTGTGGGCCTATCGAACCACCGTTCGAGGACCAACCCATAGCACACCATTCTCGCTGGTCTATGGATGCGAAGCTGTCGTGCCCCTAGAGGTACAAATTCCTTCTCTAAGGATATCTCTACAAAATGACATGACTCAAGAAAGCAATGCGAAATTACGACTTCATGAGCTGGACAATCTCGATGAGAGACGGCTCGAAGCTCGACAAAGCATTGAACTTTACCAAGCACGCATGGCAGGATCTTTTGACAAAAGGGTCCGGCAACGCGCCTACAAAAAGGGTGACTTGGTTCTTGCGGTAAAAAAACCAATGGTCTTCGCACACAAATCCAAAGGTAAATTTGAACCAAAATGGGAGGGACCCTACGTCATCGACAAGGTCTTCTCCAACGGCGCATATGCCCTCCTAAACATCGAAGGCGACAGATGTATGCTGCCTATCAACGGCAAGTTCTTGAAGCGGTACTACCCTTGAAGACTTACCCAACTGGGTAAGAGCAATGCCTGTATGGCCAAAACCTGTTCTCAGGTACTCGCTCGTCAAACTCACTCTCTTTAGAATTTTCATATCAAATGTCAAAATTTCTAGAGATTCAAAAACAATGCTTACTTTCATCGTTTCATTGTTCAAAAACAAAAAAAAAAAATCCAAGTTTAGGAGCCTCTCCCTGACTTGACCAAAACTTTCGATCCTTGAACCAAAATTCATGGTTTGATACAAAAATCCGGATTCAGGGATTTCCACCCTAGTCCACCTTACCTTTTACCGCCAAATGGTTCTAGGTCAAAATTTACGACCCTCGTGTCTTTAACCAAAAAAAAATGGTTTTTCAAAGATCGTGGGGAAACAACATCAAAGTCAGTACCCGCAAAACAAAAATTTTGAAAAAAAGCAAGGATGCGACATTCCATCGATACTTGCACCCAAAATCGCAGGGAAGCGACATTTCGTCGATACTTGCAAAATCCAAAAACCGTAGAGAAGCAAAATACCAGTTGATATCCACAACCCAAATTTCAAAAGTCGTGGAGACGCAAAATACCAGTTGCTATCCACAACCCAAATTTCAAATGGTTCGAGAAAACCTCAAATTTCAAAAATCGCGGAGAAACGACATCAAGTCAGTACCCGCAAAACCAAAAGTTTTGGGAAACGCAGGGAAGCGACGCTTAGTCGATATTTGCACCCCAATCCGCGAGGATGCGACATTCCATCGATACTTGCAAAACCTAACCCGCGAGGAAGTGACATTCCATCAATACTCGCAAAATCGAATGAGCAAGGAAGCGACATTCCATCGATACTTGCAAGACCATTCAGCGGGGAGGCGACATTTAGTCGATACCTGCATTTTGAAAACCAAAATCCGGCTATAAATGCCAAAACAAAAATTTTCTGCTATAAACGCCAAAATCGGCTTTCACGCCAACAAAACAAAACTTGGTTTTCAAAAAAAAATCGGCTATAAATGCCACACAAAAAAAAACCTGACTCTCATGTCAAAACCGGCTATAAATGCCACAAATTGGCTATCAATGCCACCAAACCGGCTATAAATGCCACAAACCGGCTATCAATGCCACAAAAAAATTGGCTTTCACGCCGACAAACCAAAACTTGGCTTTCAAAAAAAAAAAAAAAAAAACCCGACTATCAATGCCACAAAACCGGCTATAAATGCCACAAATTGGCTATCAATGCCACCAAACTGGCTGTAAATGCCACAAAAACACCGGCTTCCATGCCAACCCAAATTTTGGCTTTTACGCCATAAAATTTCGGCTCCATGCCATCTCAAAAGCGGCTTTCACGCCACAACCAAAATCAGGCTCCCATGCCAAAACAATTATTTGACAAAAGATTTTCACAAAATGACAAAGCTTTTGATCAAATCCCATTTAGCAATTGCTTTCATCACAAAAAGATTTGAGTGAGCGTAGGGAACAAAAAAAAAAAAAAAGAAAAGGTACCAAAAAAGTACATGTGGTACCAAAGCAAAAAAAAAAGGAAAGTGTTCACAAGCACTACAAAAAAAAAAAAGAGTACCAAAAAAAAATACATGTGGTACCAAAAAAAAGGAAAGTGTTCACAAGCACTATAAAAAAAAGTACCAAAAAAATACATGTGGTACCAAAAAAAAGAAGAGTAGTTTCTACTATAAAAAAAAAAAAAAATCAGGAGCTCAGCCAAAAATGGTCTCCAGCCAAAGCTTCAGCTCCTCAAGCAAACTTTTGGCATCAGCCGTCAGAGTTTCCAAGGCACGCTTCTTCAGGAACTTGCCATGAGATGCCGGCGAATGCCGTAACCCTTCTTTAACACCGGGAAGCTCTTCCCCAGCAGTTTGCCATCGTTCGTTTTCTAGAGTCCTCCTCTCGAGAACTTGACCGGCATCTGCAACCCTGCGAATCAGAGTACTCTCCCTGTCACGAGCCTCTGTTATAGCAGTCCACTTAGCATCAACTTGTGCCTTCAATTGCTCGAGATGCTTCCTGGCCATTTCGACCTCTCCATCAAGGACGTCAAGGTCACGCTTTAATACAAGGATGACTAGCTCTTCCTTATTCTTCTCTCGGACTACCTGCTTCCTGCTTTGTGTAGCCTCATTCAGGTTAGACTTAGCCTTATCAGCAGGGTCCAAGAACATCTCCTTGAAGAATTGGTCATCAGGGAAATCCATGGTCTCAAACCACTTGTCACCCAGTGCAATGATCCTATCAACGATCGCCCTGGCACTTGTGACATCCAGACCAACCTCTTCGGTATCAGTGAGAATCTCCTGTACATGTGGGATCATGCCAAATCCTGCCTCCAAATGTCCAGAAAAGAGAGTCTTGATCCAAGAACTCAAAACCCTAGCCAGCACCTTCTTCGCAAATTGAAGAGACGAACTGGATGAAGATTCACCCTTCTCCGTTGATCGGCTACTCATGTCATGACCCATTGGAAGAGTAACAAAAGAACTCTTTCCACTTGGAGCCACTGGAGAGGGAATCTCAACACGAGGCATCTCCTTAATCATGTCAGAACTGGTCTCTACCTCCGGATCGACCTCTGGCATCCCTTGCTCTGGTTCTGAAGAAAGCGATGGACTCTCTTCTGTCACTTCAAAACCTGCAAATGAAACACAAAAAGGTATGAATATGATCCTGTGAAAAAAAAAATCATCAGGGTCATCACTACAAAGTACCTTCTTCGACGACTGGCGGAACACTCTCTTCCTCCATGAACTCATCGGAAGCATCATCAACATTTGCGTCCATTAATGGTTCAAAGTCATCGGAATCCTGTGGCAAGTCAGCTGACAAGAAAAAATGTTAGCAAATCAAGTCGCAGGCAAAAAAAAAACAGAAAAGAGAAAGCGAAAGAAGTTATACCAATTGGAGATTCTGGAATCATTCCAGAGTCCCTCGGTTCTTCTTCAGATGCCATAACCGGCTCCATCACCGCCTCATCGGTCGGAACCTCAGGCATCGCCGAGTCTTCATCCTCTGCTAAAAAAAAAAAAAGCAAAAAGAAAGCAGCAGCAGGGTGAGAAAACAAATCAGAACATGGAAAGCCCCATGAAAGAAGCAGAAAAAGAAAAAGGAAGAATCGTACCTTCACCGATGGTCTCTTCTTCCCGACGTTGTTGCCTCATCTCATCTCTGTTGTTGTCTCATCTCACCGCGATTGAGGGAATCGCACTCTTCCAAGTTCTTCTCAACAAACTGGACCTTCTCCCAGGCCTCCTGAACGGCCACATTAGAAGATCTGGCGGATCGACGAGGTACGCTTGTAGCAGGCTCTTTACCCTTGTTCGCTCTGGAGGAACCACCTGCAAAGGTTGGAAAAGAAAAAGATCGTCATCAAAATGACAGGATTTCGCTAAAAAAAAAAAAAGAAAAAAGGGTCACTTTGTCCCACCAAAAATCTGGCGAAATTTTGGCATGACTCCGGGGCAATTCCGAAGAAAAGGGAAATACCCCGAAAGAAATAGAAAGTTTTGAAGATGGGCTCAACATCGCTGCGAGCTCCGAAACTACAAACTTTCGAAACCTCAAAATCTCCGCAAAATCAGGAAGGGCTCAACATCACTGCAAGCTCCAAATTCCCAAATTTGCAAAGATTTTCAGGTATGTTATCATGCTCTCAAATTCAATTTACAAAAAATACATGCATGAACATCTAGATTTGCATAAAAACGCATTATCATGATGAGCAAAAAAAAAAAAAAAAAAAAAGAAAAAAAAAAGAAACTTTCTCAAAAAAAAAGAGAGGGAGAAAGAAAAGAAATAAAAAAGAAACTTTCTCAAAAAAAAAAAAAGGGAGAAAGAAAAGAAAAAAAAAAAAGAAACTTTCTCAAAAAAAAAAAAAGAAGAAAAAAAAAAAAAAAAATCAGGCCACGTGGCCGTACGGACCAGATCCGTACGGCCCACAAAAAAAAAAAAAAAAAAAAAAAAAAGAGAAAAGGGACACACGTGAAAAAAAAAAATAAAAAAAAAAAGAAGAAATCACGTGGAAAAAAAAAAGAGAAGAAGAATAGAAAGAAAAAAAAAGAAAAAAAAAAGAAGAAGGAAAAAAAAAAGAGAAGACATTTTTTTTCCATCCTATTCTCTACATGGAGTTTTCTAGAGTTTTCTTGAAAGAAAAAGAGAGAAAACTTACTTGAAGCCATTGATGGAGAAGAAGAAGGAAAAAGCTTGAAGATCCTTGAAGAAGAAGAACTCTTGGTCTTGGAGCTCTCTTGAGATTGTTGCAAAAGAAAGCAATAAGAGCAAGAGATCCTACCTTCCTTTGCTTTTATAGGAGAGAGCAAATCAAAGAAGGAAACAAAGAAGAAAGGTAAGTGTTACTAATTAGTAACCTTACCAAAAGAAAAGGATATTGAAGATTCTTTCCCAAAAAGAAAGATACCTTGAGATATTCTCTCCCAAATTAAGGAAATATGAGAGATTCTCTCCCATAAAGCTATTTTTAGATATTCTCTATCCAAATGAGATATCTTTAGATATTCTTTACAAAAATGGCCCCACATGTGATCTAAGTCATCCTAAAAAGCTTAAGGTCCCATGGGTTAGCCCATATGAGCCAGGTTTGACCACCTAGGCACTAAAAAAAAAAAGGGCTTTCAGTCAGGAAAAAATCCCTCTTACCAAAAGCATACAAAAATGGTTCCATGCCTCTTTTGAGTTGATTGAACCATACAAAAAATTCCAAGCCCCATGAGCTTCCAAAAATCAAACCATCCAGCCTCATATACCAAATTGAGCCAAAATCTTGAAATTGACATTCCACAAAAATCCAAACCACTCCAATGGACCGACACAGTCCCAAAGAGTGACCAAAAACCAAATCCTGGTCCCCTAACTTGCCACATACAGCTTGTTAGGTCACAAGACCAAAACCAAAAACCAAATCATGATCCCCCAACTTGCCACATACAGCTTATTGGGTCACAAGGTCAAAACCAAAACCCGACCCCCTAACCTGCCACATACAGCTTGTTAGGTCACAAGGTCAAAAACAAAAGCCCAAATCCACATCCCTGATGTCATCTTCAAAACTTTGCCTCGAGATGGTGTGTGATTCCTTTCACTACCATAAAATTCTCCTGGAAGCTCAAAGGCTACTCTACCAAAGGAAAGATTGCTCAAAGACTCTTGATCAAGACACAAGCTCTCCTTCAAAAATCTCTTCGAGGCACATCGACTACAAAAGTCAAGCAACTCGTCGCTGTACCTCGAGGGGGCATTTGTTGACACAAAAAATGTCACTTTGCCTCTTCAACATCAAGAAAGATGCATAAAGTCGCAACCTGCCATAAATAGGCAATGCAATTTCTCCAAAAAATCAAATCTTGTCAGAATCAAACAAAAACTGCAAGATCCTTCAAGATAGCCAAGAGAAGAGTACACATGAAGTTTCGGGCCATTTCAGAATCATTTGGCCTAACTTCGCTTCTCCGACAGCTAAAATGGCGCTCCTGGCGGCGACATCATCGGAGACGTCAAAACTTCGATCAGAGCCTACGGATGACTCCAGCATGTCTCAAAAGGGCTCCATGCCAAATTTCAAGTCAAACCGACAGCGTTTGACCCTCCATCAATGCTCGAGCAGCAAAATCAAGCCTCCCGGCGGCGGGAACCACCGAAGCCTTCGCTCATCAAACCAAGTGCATGAGTGGCTTCAACATGCTTCCAAAAGGCTGCACGTCAAATTTCAGGTCATTCTGACAACGTTTGACCAGGTTTCGATGCTCCGAGAGAAAATCAAGCCTACCGGCGGCGGAGGAACCCGAGACCATGACATCAAAAACGGAGCCCATGGAACGTCTCAAAATGACTCCAATAGGCTCCCCGTCAAATTTCAGGTCAATCGGACATCATTTGGCCACATATCAAAGCTCGGCATTTTCCCCGCAGTAAAATCAAGTGAAGCATCGACGGGGCCCCAAACGGCTTCAAAACTCAAACAAAAGCCTATGGTTGGTCTTATTTATTGCTCAGGAGGCTCCACCTCAAATTTCAGGTCATTCCGACATCGTTTGACCAAGTTTCAACCTCTGGCGGAAAATCAGCAGCTCTACGCGACAAAGTCTTCGGCTTTCCCGGAAAATTGGAAACTTTGCACTCTAAAAATGCAAGGATTCTCATCAGGTTTTCTACAGGGAAATCAAGCCAATAAATGAGAAGAAATGTCAAGAAAAATACAGAAGAAAACGGCGACGAAAAAGACCTCAAAACGACCGCAAAACGGGCTCCGAAGGGAAAAATTCCCCCAAGGTCGCAGGCCCCTGCGACCATGGCCCATGGTCGCCGGCCCATGGTCGCCGGCGACCATGGAAGTCCGGGTCACCGGATTTTCCGCCGGTGACCCGTTTTTCCGTCTTTTTTTGCGTTTCGCGCACTTTGGCCCCTGTGGTTTCCTGAAAATGTGATTTTTAGTGCTTGAAATTGACTCATATCCTCCGACATCCGTCAAAATCACGGGTCAACCTCCAAAAGCATAAAATCATCATTGATCGCTCCAAGATCGCCAACCGGTCGACCAAAAAAAGTGCTCTTTCTGTCCGACCGATCGAGAAATCGACAAGACAGATGTCACCGCCCCGCTCTTAGCTATCAATGTCTGAAGTTACATGTTCATCCGATGTCGATCAGCATGAAGATCCATCGATGATCATCGCCAGAAGAATTCCAGAAGACACGGCACGGCCCGCGACTCTTCGACTGCTCGGCGACCAATTAATGTGGTTAATTGACTAGCTTTATTGCAGTCATTAATTCATTTCTTTGGACGGCCCAATCAGAAGCAAGCATTTGGGAGTTACAAGTCAATTGATTCATGGCATTTAAACCATGAAACTCCTCCCATTATGGTAATTAAGGTGATTAAAAGCCCTTAATCTCCATCGGCCAATCAAATTCAAGGAAAAAGGAGTTACAAAATCAAGAAATAAATCTTGTAACTCCTCCCATTAAAGCCATTAAAGCCCATAAACTCTCCTAAATGGCTACCAAAAGCCTATAAATAGGAGAGCATTCCATTGAAATTGGGATGAGAAAAAAAAAAGAGAAAATCGAGATCAGAAAATCGAGATCGATCGATCGGAAAGAATCCAGAGCTTGTATCCAGAGAAAGAAAAAAGAGAGAAAAAACTCTGCTGAAGTTCTGCACCGGCCACCACTACAAGGTGACAAAAGTCCCTTGGGGGGCACCCCCCCCAAGGTCCTTGCCTTCTCCTGCTGCCTCCAATGGCTTAGACGTGGCTTTTCAGCCCGTCTACTTAGCTTTTTATTGGACATAGGACCTTCTCTTGGTCTTTGTCCTCCAAAAATCTGAGGTTATAGCCAAGCCAAGCGAATCAAGAGCATCCTCTGTTCTCATCTGCATGGATGACGGCGAAGCCCACACATGGCTTGCGACCGTCAATCTGAATGAGTCCCCCACAATCTCCTGAAAAGTTAGATCTTCCTTTTCTTCCTTTTCATTGTAGTTTGTATTTTTCTAAAAGAGACAAAAATCACAACTCTTGTCTTTTTCATTATTGATGAGAATTGTAAATCGGCTATAAACGCCAAAATCGGCTATAAATGCCAAACAAAATCGCCTTTCACGGCAAACTAAGAAAATGTCTCTTTTCTTAAATATATGCGCAATGGAAAACTTGAAAGAAGTTGATTTCCTTTTTACTTGCAAAGGTTGATCTCCGGATTACCACTTGCAATTCCAAGTAAAATAGAAAATCTAGCACACCCACACAAAAGAAATGTTGAAACACGCTTCAGGCCCGCCAGGGCGCGAAAGGGCCGGACCCGACGGACTCCCACGTTCCGCCGACCCCGGTAGCCGCCCCACGGCGCCTCGGAGCGCGTTCCATCAAGAAGGAACGAAAAAGACGGAAAAACGGCCGAAAACGACGCTCGGCGACCAAACGGGCCAAAGCCCTATGGTCGCCGGCGACCCTAGGTGCATGGTCGCCCGGCGACCCTGCAAATCTGGGTCGTTGGATTTTGCACCAAATTGCCTGTTTTTCGATCTTTTTCGCATTTCGGGTGTTCCTGCCTCTGTGATTTTCTGAAAATCCAATGTTCGATGCTTGAAAATGACTGATCTTCGTCAACATCTCGGATCCGCCGTCAAAAGCATGAAATCATCACCGATCGTTCCAAGATCGCCAACCGGCTGACCAAGAAAGTGTACTTTCTGTCCGACCGATCGTGAAATCGACAAGACAAATGTCACCGGCCCACCAACATCAACTAATGTCTCAAATTGCATCGCAATCTTACATCAAACTATGCGTGGATCCACCTGTGATGATCGAAAGAAGAATCTCAAAAGACGCGGCGCAGCCCGCGACTCTTCACATGCCTTGGCGACCACTTAATGTCGTTATTTGACCCGTTTATGACAACTTAATGCGGTCATTAACTCATTATTTTGGACGGCCCAATTAGATTCAAGCATTTGGGAGTTACAAATCCAAGCAATCATGGCATTTAACCCATGAAACTCCCATCATCATGAAACATAGAGGCAATTAAAAGCTCACTACCTTCATCGGCCAATCACAAGCCATGAAAAAGGAGTTACAAAATCAACTTGTAACTCCTCATCAATGCTCTCATCATGGCTATCAATGCCCATAACCACCCCATGGCTACCAAAAGCCTATAAAAGGAGATCCATTTCAAAGAGAGAGAGGATCATCAACATCTATCGACTTGAAATTCTGCACTTCTCCCAAAGAAATCCAGACGAAGTCCTGTTGCTCTGCTGCAAAGAACACCACAAGGTGATCAACGTCCCTTGGGGGACCACCCCCCTAAGGTCACCTCCTTCTCCAACATGGCCTAAACGCGGCTTTTCAGCCCGTTTACTCGATTTTTCATTGGATATAGGACCTTCTCTGGGTCCTTGTCCTTTAAAAAACTAAGGTTAGGAGCCAAGCCAAAGAATCAAAGCACCACATGTTCTCATTTGAAGGACGATGGCGAAGTCCATCTATGACTTGCGACCGTCGATCTCAACGTGTCCCCACAATCTCCTGTGAAGTTAGATCCCTTTTCTTACTTTTCTATTGTAGTTTGTATTTCTTAAAGAGACAAAAGGAAATCACAATTCTTGTCTTTCACATTTGATGAGTTTTGTAAAATCGCCTTTCACAGTAAAATCGCCTTTTACGGCAAACAACAAAAACGCCTCCTACGGCATTCTAAAAAAACAAACTTGTCTCTTTTCTTAATATTAATGCAATTTGAAAAGTTAGAAAAAAGGATTGATTTCCTTTCCACTTGTGAAGGTGAATCTCCGGATTATCACCATTCCAAATTCCAAGTAGAAAGTAAATCTGGCATACCCGTACAAAAATGTTGATGCCCGAGATTTTCCCTCCTCCGCCGAGACCCAAGTCAGCCCCCGGGGTGCGAAAGGAGAGGACGGAAGATTTCTTTCGGGTCCATCAATCGCTGGGGTCAATCTTGACCTTGGTGAGGTCCTCTACGCTCTTCTGCTCGGGAGCTCGGCCGACAGCTTCGAGCTCGGTCATATGGACTCGTTGTGGCTCTGCTTCTTCGGGGACCACGGCCATGAGGCATTCTTTGGCCATATGTTGGTCGCCGCGGACTATGATTACTTCGAAGTCTCCATCTCCATTTTGTAATGGGAATTTGAGCTTCTGGTGATGGGTGGAGGGCACAGCTTCCATGTTATGCAGTCAGGTCCTTCCCATGATGGCATTGTATGGGGATTGTGCATCTACTACCAGGAAGTCTGCTGTATGGAGGTTCCTCCCACTTCGACTTTGAGGGAGATTTTCCCCTTGGGGTATACGGACTTGGAGCTGAAACCCACCAGTGGGGTGCTAGCTTCCTGCAGGTCTTCCTCTCTCAGACCCATTTTTTTTGAAGCAGTCGAAATAGAGGATTTCCGAGTAGCTCTTGGAGTCCACTAGGATCCTATTGACATTGAAGTTCTGCAACCTCATAGTCAAGAGCAGGGGATCATTGTGGAGTATCTGGACCCCGGCCAAGTCTTTGTCAGAGAACCAAATCTTCAGTCTCTCTACGCGTACCTTCTTTGCTGAGGGACCGAGCTCGGTCGTCATTACTTGCTTACCGTGCTGGGCCTTCCTAGCCTCGGTGTGGGCCTGGCTACTTCCCTTGGGAGCGGAGGCTAGGTGGATGACGTCGATGGTCCCTACCAACTCATTGTTATCCCGGTCATTGGGTTGGCGTTGTTGAGTATGGTTTACTCTGCCCTCCTCTTTGATGAGGTCCTTCAGATGCCCGTCCTTCACGAGCCTCTCGAGATGTGCCTTGAAGGCATGGCAATCCTCGGTTTTGTGCCCTTTATCTTTGTGATAGCCACAGAACTTTCTCTGGTCTCGGGTGGAACCATCGCCCTTCATAGGCTGGGGCCATCAGAAAATGGGTTGGGTTTGGATCTTGGCGAGGAGCTTGTAAATGGGCTCCTTGAAGACGGTGTTGACGGCCTTGTAAGAGGCGCCACTTGGCTTCGGCTTCACGCTGCCCCCCGAGGTGGGAGCGAAGCGTCCTGCCGAGCTGGATGGCTCTCTATTCTGATCCGCCTCCCTCTTGGCTAGCTTCTTTTCCTTCTTGGAGGGTCGATCCTCGTGCCAGTGGCTGTGGCTCTCCCGAGCTCGGACTTCATCTTCCTCCTGCTCAATGAACTGATTCACCCGGGCCATCAGTGCTTTCACCGAGACCGCGGGGAACCGCACCAGGTCTCTCCGGAGCTCGTTGCGAGGCAACAAAGCATGTCGAAAGGACTTGATGGCCAGTTCGTCACTGGCGTCTTCGACCTAGCTGTAGATGGTCCAGAATCTTTTAGCGAACCGGGTGATGTTCTCCGCCGACCTCATTTTGATAGCCATCAAGTCGGCATCTGTCTTCGGGATAACCCGATGCGCTTGGAACTTCTCGACGAAGGAATTTCGGAGCTGTTGCCAGCTTGAAATTGATCCCTCGGAGAGCGCGCAGAACCACCGAAGTGGGAGATCACCCAGACTGGAAGAGAAGACCTTGCAGTCTAGGTTGAGGAGAAGACCTTGCAGTCTAGGTTGCCGTCGCCACTCCACACCGACATCTTCTGGGTGAAGTGTAGGAGGTGCGCCTCGGGGTCCGAAGTCCCGTCATAGAGATTGAACCGTGGGACACTAAACTTATCATGGAGGGGATGATCTCTGATTTCCCGAGTAAATGGAGATGTGCCGTGGTTGTCACTGTCTCTGGTAGCCAACCGACCTCGAGTGAGGCCGGCGAACTCCATATTCTGCGGCACGGCCAGCTTGATTTGCTGATTGATCCACTCAGCCATGTCGGGGTCAACACCCTGACTTTATTTCTGGCGCTGCTGTTGGTCAGCGCTGGCGTGAGTGCTACTCGAGCCCTTTTCGCTAGCTCGGTCACGCCTTTTGTTTATGATCTGCCTCAAGTCCAGCCGAGCTTTAGGAGCTTTCCGGGCTCGCTGCTGTGCACGAGGCGCGATAGGAGTCCCGGCCGGGGCCTTCTTCCCTTCGAGCTGCTGCTGGAGGTGGAGGATCTGAGCTCTTTGCTCTTCAATGATTTGGTTTTGAGCCTTGATTGCTTCGACGTGTGCCTCGTTCTCTTCCTCCGGGACCAAGTCGTCGTCGTCCTCATCATCGAGGTACACGTGATCCTCCTCCATGTGGTCCTGGTGACGAGACTGTCTTGGATCAGACTGCACCGGAGTCTTACCCCGTTGGGATTATCCCTGAGGAACATCCTTACGAGGAAGTTCCGTGAGGACAATCTCCAGACGTGGGCGCTCTGCCGAAGAGGTAGTTGGCCTAACCCGTTCCAGTACGGGTCCGTGATGAGGGGGTGCAGCAGACGACGAAGGCGTCTGAGTGACAGGCGATCCCACGCTCCTCATCCCAAGTTCTCCGCCAACCCTCCTCTGCTAAGGGTTAGGCGGTGTTTCCCTGATTACTCCTTCCTGATTCGTCACCAGTGCTCCCGCCTGGTTCATCACTAGTGGAGGCGGCATGAGGGGCAGGAATGTCTCTGGCTGCTTGGACCTGGATGGTCCAGCAATGCTCTTTTCCTTCCTAGCCTTTGAAGGCATGGCTGTTAAGATGAAAATATGAATTTTTCAAATCGCTTCCCACAGACGGCGCCAAATTGTGCATGCCTAAAAATTACGGACTTGATTTAGACGATAATGGGGGTTTATGGAGATGTTATTTAGTTGATCGGGAACGTCGCTGATGGCCTGAATCCTGAAAGGGAGAAGAAAATAGAGGTCAGAGCCCCGGGCTGCTGTCAGCCAAAGGCACTCCGACACCTGAGTTAGTGCAGTCACTGAACTAGGGTGAAGTGGGGAAGAAGGTCTGAGCAAAATAACAGTGTATATAGTATCTTGCGTACCTGTTCATGGCTTACCATGCAAACATATATAGAAGAGAATGGAAGGTTCCATAGTGGAGGTAGGTGGGGATGCTTGTCCCATCAGCTCATACCTTGGACCCTTAATGGGGGTAGGTGAGGGAACTGTCCCATCGAGTCTTTCCTCAAATCCCTTACATAAATGTGGATGTGATCTACTGATAGGAAGGAGCTCTTATCGATGACCGGCGGCCACCCTATCTGTCAGGGGCCCCCTGTAATGTAGACGTCTCATCTCATAATAGAGATTAGACGCCCAATGTCCATCTTGGTCAAGTGGATCGAAGTAGATGTTACCGAGGTCAGGTTTGCTTGAGGTCGGGTACTGTTACCGAGACGCTCAAGGCAGAGTCCAGAAAGAGCGTGACCAGTACACTTACCGGGTCCAACTCCAATTCGGTACCAGCTGGCATGTTGCCGAGCTGGGTGAATGAGGTCGGTGTAACCCCTAATTGGTATTATTGTCCAGGTCCAGGATCACCTCGGTACTAGATAATTACTCCCACACAATTACAAAGGCAAAGGAGATCGAAATCTTCAAAAAGGGTTTTCGTAGATATCAAGTTTTCTAGTTCTCGATTAAAGCACAACCAAACTCCTCAGGTATAGATCTTCTTCTAGTTGCTTTTAGTAGATGTTCTATGCTTGTCTTGTTTATTTTTTGTCTGTCTTCTTAATGGATCTTTTATCTTAATGCATGAGATTAGGAATATTTTAGATCTTGGGATTGGGGTCTTGGATTTTTGGGTGTTTGATCCCTGCTTTAAGTGGGTCAAAAGTTTTTAAAACCCATCTAGAATGCCCACCTACTTCATACATGGTTATCTTCTTTATGGATCTAGGTTGCAGCTTGATAGTGGGGAGTAGTGGTGATATAGAAAGATTCATGTAGTCAAGAATGCTAGGAATTAGGTGGTGTGGCTGAAATTTAGGAACACTTTTTCATTGTAATGTTCCCTATTTAAGGAGCCATGTGCTTTCAAATGAATAAATGCAGAAAATAATCACTTCTGTCTAATTTGGATTGCTATTGCGTTGGCCTGTTTGGTAACTTTACATGTAGAATGAAGTGAGTTAAAGCCTTAAATCAAGAAAAAATAAAATATAAGGAGATAATAACAGTCTTTTGTCTTTAGTACCTTGGTTAAAGAATCATTTTTACTTCTCGTGTAAAAGAATGATGTTTTTTTGTCATTTAGTGAATTGAAGATATTGCTTATAGTCTTTTCGTTTTTTGAAGAAGAGAGGGATTTTGAATTTGTGTAGCTTCATATAACCTCTTGGTCTTTTCATATTTGACAAATTGTCTTTTCATATTTGACAAATGGAGGCTTTACTTCACCTTCATTTTTATACTAATAAATTACCAAACAGTTATGTTGGGTTTTTTGGGCTGCCTCTTCTCAAACTAGCTAACAGGTGAGAAGGAAAGAAACATCTCTACAAGCCAGTGAGGTAGCATATCAAAATGGTATCAAGGCATAGAATTTATCACAAAAAAGGCGAGCCCCATTCCAAGACACGCACTATGAAAGAGAGAACAGAGAACAACGCAGACATGGCACTGCTGTTGCAGTGGGTGCAGACTCTTTGAGTTCTCGGGATCTATGCGTTGCCCAGAAGTGACGCATTAATGAAGCCAGCAAGAACCGAGTCAATTGTATAACTTTCACTGAAGATATCTCGTAACGCGGACTCCAATCCTAGAGCGGTTTGGTTAGATTCGTAGGGACCAAAACTACGTATTAATAATTAGGGTTGTAAATTGTGTTGCGTTAACGAATTCATATTACGGATTAATAAATTCATGTTAACAATCCCTTTATTTAACAGGTCAAAAAATCCAACCCAAACACGATCCGTTAATTTAACAGATTATACGACCCAACCATAAACCCGTTAAGTAATTACGTCATTTTGAAAATTAAAAGAAAATCCATACAAAAATATATAAGGAGAAAAATATATAAGCCACATGAAACTGTAAGTGAGGATCACGAGTAGATCCCACCTAAAACCCCACTATAAAACAATAAATTTTAATTTCTTCTTTATTAATATAAATTAATTCTAGCTACACTTAGGCATTAAAAAAATTATAACGGGTTAAGCGGGTCGTTAACGTGTTACTAGTTTAATTCGTACACGACTCGTTAACTTAACATGTTAATGAGTTTGACATGTTAACAACCCAAACCCTTTGATATTGTGCGGGTTCGTGTCGTGTTAACGAGTCATGTGGCATTTTGACAACCCTACTAGTAATGACTAATCTGCAATCCAACTGTTAGGAACTTTCTGGAGTTAAGTTGAGCCATCTTTGACGTTGGAAGTTCGTTGTGCGATACCATGGTCATCTGAGCTACAACAGGCAATCCGCTTGCACCTATAGATTCCCGAAAATGAGATATATAGCACGACAGTGGGAGACTGACAATCCGACGGTTAGAAATATTTTAGGTCTGCGAATACTGTAAGTGGTATCATGACTTTTCTTTTTCTTTAATGTTGGATGTGTCTAATATAAAGCCCACAAGGCATGATCTCGCCAAGAGTGATATCTTCAGCGAGAAGAACCCATTTGTGTGGAGTATCAAATGTGTGCCTTGTGATTGGATTTGTGCACTAATTTTTTGTGATTAGAACCAATATGAAATTTTCTTTTGATAAACCATTGACGATCACTGCGGTACCATTTAAAGGTAATTAGGCATTATTATTGCAGTGGGGCGTTATAATTGATCCGCTAAATACTTGATATGTAGATCAAGGGGTCGAGAAATTGATTGAAAAAATATGAGCACAATCCAGCGGCACTTGAGACATGTGATCTCTGGTTAGTGGAAAAATATGATAAAACCACTATATCTCGGTAGAAAATAATTTTTGATGCATGCATTGACTATTAATTGGCTAATGGATCATTGATCAACAATTGAATTGATCGGATCAATTATAAAATGTGTTGACCACGGTGGGAGAAACAATTGATTAATGTGTTCTAATTCTATGTCTATTGTGTTAGGGTCTTCCACTTCATTGGTGGCCGGGTGTAGCTCTCAAGTCCAAGCCTTTTAAATATTTAAATGTCAATAGAATTTGAGGCAAGGTATAATAATAAGTCAAGGAGACAAGATAATTAACGTGACTAGATAGACAACTTTATTGCAAAGATACAAAGGTTATATTTATAAAATGGTGGATCCAATAAAGGTAAAATAATGAAACTAGCGGATCGATCTATAGTTTTTCATGTGATCTCCAAGATAGAAATTGAGCATTTGAATTTATAATCCAAAGATTGCGAGCATCTATAAATATGGAACAAACCTTGTGATATATCACGTTTGTTTGTGCCCATTTACGTATGTAATTGAACCACATAAGTTTTCGTTACGTATATATCACGTTTGTTTTGCGTGAATCTGATTCACATGTGTAAAACTCATATGTAAATGGTATGAAAATCAACTCAAAAAGTGCCCTTGATTTTCACATCTCAGTAGGTGTGAAACGGATTCACAGGTTACTGTTACTGTGCGGAGCTACAATAACTGCGACGTTGATGAAGGCAGTACAATGTTTTTTAGTTTTTTCAATCTTGTGGGCCCCAAAACCATAATCTACACCGGTAATCATCTTCAGGAGGCCCAATATGGCTCACACATCAAAATTCAGCCGTTGGATCATCCTAGGTTGTAAGGAATTTGGGATAAATTATGACCATTAAATCTGCATTTTGGATTTCTGTGGGCCCCCTTTGCAAGATCCGAACCGTTGATTAGCTCTAAAACGCTGAGAACAGCTAGACCCCCAAGTTTCAGATCATGATTCCTCATGATCTGTGAGAAACTTGGGAAAAACATTATAACCGTTGATGCCCATTAGATGTACTTTAAATTTACATGTGCAAGTAGGTAAAATTGACAAACATTGGAATCTGAATATCATGTGAGTCTGTTGCACATGTAATTGATTCACATGTGAAGCATTTACTCATGTGATTCATTTTCACACAAAACAAACAACCCCTAAGTTCATGGATTACATCATAGACACTTCTAAGGATGTCGCACTACTCCGAAAGAAGGGCATTATCATACGTGCATGCGGCAGCGATGAAGAAGTTGCCACCTTCTTCAACCAACTAACCAGCAGAGCTTTGGATTATCAACCCACAAAAGTGATGGAAATATATCGGGATGTGGAGGATTATAGCAAAAAAATATGTAGATACTGGCGAGTGATCTTGTTCCGAGACTATTGTAGTAATCCATGGACAAGTGCCAAAGATTTTGCTGCAGTCATCCTCCCTGTTCTCGCCTTTCCTCAAACCTTCTTTTCCATGTACCCATATTTTAGGCCTTCATCTGCAAATTAATCTTAGTTCCTCTCGAGAAATTAATGCAAAAATGTGTTGGCTGCAGTTAGTGTAGTTGTTGCTGGTGTTAAGTGGGTGGTTATCTTCATCTTCTTTATGGATCTAGTTTGTGGCTTTTGGTAGTGGTGAGTAGTGGTGACAGAGAAAGATTCATGAAGTCAAGAATGCTAGGAATTAGGTGGTGTGGCTGAAATTTACGGACTTTGTCACCCAAGAAGGCATGGAGGCACGGTACAGCCCACTCGCTCACGTGATAGCAGGGTCATCTTATTTTCAATGGGTGATCCGTTTGCACTTACGGACTCTTGGCGTTGAGATCTATACAGAGGCAGTGGGATATTGACAATCCAACCGTTAGAAAATTTATTGGTTAGCGAATATTGTCTGTGGTATCTTTACTTCCTTTTTTTCTTTAATGTTGGATATGTCTTATATAAAATATGCATTGCATGATCTCGCCAAGAACGATATCTTCAGCAAGAAGAACCCACTCGTGTGGAGATATCGAATGTGTACTATATGATAGGATTTGTGCGCTAATTTGTTGTGATTAGATCCAATATGTGTTTTTCTTTTGATAAACCCTTGACAATCATTGTTAAACCATTTAAAGGTAATTAGGCATTACTATGTGCAATGAGAGTGTAATAATTGATCCATTAAATATTTCATAGGCGGATCAAGGGGTCAATAACTTGATCGAAAGAATGTGAAGACAATCCAATAGCATTTGAGATATGTGATATCTGGTTAGTGGTAAATTATGATAAAACTAATATATCTCGGTAGAAAATAAAAATAATTTATAATGCTTACATGTACTATTAATTGCCTAATGGATCCTTGACCGGCAATTGAATTGATTGGATCGACTGTAAAATTTGTTGACCACGATGGGAGTACCAATTAGCCAATATGTTCCAATTCTATGTCTATTGGTAGGGTCATCCACTTTAGTGGGGGTGTAGCTCTCAAGTCCGAGGCCTTTTAAATATTTAAATTTCAATGAAAACTAAGGCAGTGAATAATAATAAATCAAGGGGACAAGATAATTAATGTGACGAGATAGACAACTTTACTTCTCAAATACAAAGGTTATATTTATATAACGTTGGATTTGAAAAAGGTGAAAGAACAAAACTAGTGGATGGATCCGTAGTTTTCCATGTGATCTCTAGGGTAGCAACTGAACATTTGAATTCATAATCCTAGAGATTGTGAGCATCTATAAATATGGAACAAACTTAGTGATATGTTTTTGTGTGGAGTATTTCTACCAAAACCAAGGTTACCCCTGACCTCGGTAAAGGTACCGATCAGAAAAGGCCTCAACCTCCATTTTCCTGGCACGGCAGAGCCTAAGCCGTTTTTCAAGATGGGACTGGTCCCGGTAGAAGTACCGACCACATCCTTCCGAACTCAACCTCGTGTGTTGACATCCTTGTCCGACCTCAGGCATAACCGACCTCGGTGCCTTCTCCAGTTCGGCCCCTTAGCCGAGGTGAACACTAGGAGTCTAATCCCCATTATGAGATGGGACGGATGCTTTATAGGGAGTCCCTAACAAGTAGGGTGGCCACCGGCCATTGATAAGGGCTCGTTCATATCAGCAGATCACATCCACATTTATGTGAGGGATTTGAGGGGAGGTCTGATAGGACAAGTATCCTCACCTACCCCCACTAAGGATCCCAAGTGTGGGCTGATGGGACAAGTATCCTCACCTACCTCCACTGTGGAATCTTCCTCTCTCCTCTATATATGCCTGCATGAAGAGCCATGAACAGGTACATGCAATATACAGCCTGCACTGTTATATTTTGCTAAACACCTTCTTCCCCACTTCACCCTAGTTCAGTGACTGCACTAACTCAGGCGTCGGAGTGCCTTTGGCTGACAGCAACCTCGGGCCCTGACCGTTCTTTCTTCTCTCTTTCAGGATTCAAGCCGTCAGAGACTTCCCCGATCAGGCTGAACAGGATTTTCCTAATCCCCATCATCATCTAAACTAAGTCCGTAATATTTAGGCACACACAATTGGCGCCGTCTGTGGGAAGGCGATCTGAAAATCTATATTTTTCATCCTAACAGTCATGCCTCCAAAGACTAGGAAGGGAAAGAGCGTTACTGAACCATCCAGGTCCAAGCAACCAGAGACATTTTTATCTCATCTACTGCCTCCACTGGTGACAAACCGGGCAGGAGCGCTGGTTACAGACTAGAGGGAAGCAACTAGGCAGACACCGCCCAACCCCCAGCCAAGGAGGGTTGGCGGAGAACCTAGCATTCGAAGTGTAGGATCGCCCGTTACGGTGACACACTCGTCGTCAAGGGATGCAGCAGCATCTCCTTGCCACGGTCCCGTCTTAGAGCGGATCAGGCCAACCGTCTCTCAGGCAGAACGTCCACGGCTGGAGGTTGTTTTCACCGAACCACCCCGTAGGGATGTTCCTCCTCAGGAACGGCCCCAACGGGGTAAGGCTCCTGTGCAGTCCGATCCTCGTCAGTCTCATCACGAGGATCACACGGACCAGGACCACGTTCACCTCGACGATGAAGGCGATGACGACATGGCCCTGGAGGAGGATGTCGAGGCGCAAGCCGAAGCAATTAAGGCTCAAAATCTCGTCACTGAAGAGCAAAAGGCGCAGATCCTCCAGCTCCAGCGACAGCTCGGGGCAAAGGACGGGGCCCCGCCCGGAACCTCACACACACCTCCACCTCGACAAAGAGCTCGGAGGGGTTCCGGGATTCAGCCGGACCTGAGACAGCAGCTAAACGAAAGGCCTGCCCGAGCTCGCGAAGAGGGCTCGAGTAACACCCATGCCAGCGCTGACCAGCCGCACCGCCAGAAACAAAGGCGGGAGACCGAGGCCGACCCCGACATGGTTGACTATATTGATCAGCAAATCAAGCTGGCAATGCACCAGAATATGGAGTACGCCGGCCTCTCTCGAGGTCGGTTGGCTACCTGAAACAGCGAGAACCACGGTACGTCTCCGTTCACTCGGGAAATCAGGGAATATCCCCTCCCTGATAAATTTAACGTCCCGCGCTTTAATCTCTATGACGGGACTTCGGACCCCGAGGCGCACCTCCGACACTTCACCCAGAAGATGTCAGTGTTTAGCGGTGACGGCAGCCTCGATTGCAAAGTTTTCTCCTCCAGCCTGGGTGACCTCCCACTTCGGTGGTTCTGTGCACTTTCCGAGGGATCGATTTCAAGCTGGCGACAGCTCCGAAACTCCTTCATCGAAAAGTTCCAAGCACACCGGGTCATCCCGAAGACTGATGCCGACCTGATTTCAATTAAAATGAGGCCAACCGAGAATATCACTCGGTTCGCCAAGAGGTTCTAGACCATCTACAGCGTGATCGAAAATTCCAACGACGAAGTGGCCATCACGGCCTTCCAACAAGCTTTGCTGCCAGGCAATGAGCTTCGGAAGGAATTAGTGCGATTCCCCGTGGCCTCGGTGAAAGCACTCATGATCCGGGTAAACCAGTACGTTGAGCAAGAAGAAGATGAGGTCCGAGCTCGGGAGAGCCATAACCTTTGGCCGGAGGGCCGACCTTCAAGGAGGGAAAAGAGGCTTGCTAAGAGGGAGGCGGACCGAAACAGAGAACCATCCAGCTCGGCGGTGCGTTCTGTTCCACCTCGGGAGGCAGCGCAAAGCCAAAACCAAGTGGAGCCCCTCACAAGGCCGTCAACACCATCTTCAAGGAGCCCATTTACAAACTCCTTGGCAAAATCCAAGCTCATCCCTTCTTCAAATGGCCCCACCCTATGAAAAGTGACGCTGCCTCACGATATCAGAGCAAGTTATGTGCCTACCACAAAGATAAAGGACACAAAACCGAGGATTGCCATGCCTTCAAGGCGCACCTCGAAAGGCTCGTGAAAGATGGACACCTAAGAGATCATATCAAAGAAGAAGGCAGAGTAAACCAAGCCCAGCAGCACCACCCTGACGACAAGGCTAGCGATGAGCTTGTAGGGACCATCGACGTCATCCACCTGGCCCCCGCTCCCAGGGGCAGTGACCAGGCCCGCGCTGAGGCCAGGAGGGCCCAGCACGGCAAACAAGTAATGACAGCCGAGCTCGGTCCCTCCGCAAAGAAGGCGCGTGTAGAGAGGCCAAAGATTTGGTTCTCTGACAAAGACTTGGCCGGAGTTCAACTACCCCACAACGATCCTCTTCTTCTAACTATGAGGTTACAGAACTTCAATGTCAAGAGGATCCTAGTGGACCCCGGGAGCTCCTCAGAAATCCTCTATTTTGACTGCTTCAAAAGAATGGGTCTGAAAGAGGAGGACCTGCAGGAAGCTCGCACCCCTTTGGTGGGATTCAGCTCCAAGACAGTGTATCCCAAAGGGAAGATCTCCTTCAAGGTCGAGGTAGGAGGGCCCCCATGGCGGCAGACTTCCTGGTGGTAGATGCTCAATCTCCATACAATGCCATCATGGGAAGAACCTGGCTTCATCACATGGAGGCTGTCCCCTCCACCCATCACCAGAAGCTCAAGTTCCCGTTACAGAATGAGGACGGGGGCTTCGAAGTTATCATAGTCCGTGGTGACCAGCAAATGGCCAAAGAATGTCTCATGGCCGTGGTCCCCGGAGAAGCGGAGCCACAGCGAGTTCATATGACCGAGCTCGAGCTCGAGCTCGACGCTGTTGGCCGAACTCCCGAGCAGAAGAGCGTTGAAGAGCTCACTGAAGTCAGGATCGATTCCAACGATCCGGAGAGGTTCTTCGTGCTCGGTAGCCAGCTTGCTGATGAAGAGAGGACCGAGATGCTTGACTTCCTGTTACAGAACAGAGAAGTCTTCGCTTGGACCCCACATGAAATGCCCGGCATCGACCCCGAGGTCATGAGCCACAAGCTGAATGTGGATCCCAAGCACAAGCCTGTAGTCCAAAAGACTCGCAGGACGGGCATCCAGCAAGCAGAGGCTGTGACCGAAGAGGTCAAGAAACTGTTAGAAGCGGAAACCATCAGAGAAGTCCACTACCTTGTATGGTTAGCCAACACGGTGGTGGTCAAAAAAAAGAATGGGAGCTGGAGGGTCTGCGTAGACTTCACCGATCTCAACAAAGTCTATCCCAAAGACAGCTTCCCCCTCCCAAAGATAGACCAGCTGATCGATGCCACTGCCAGGTACGATAGGATGAGTTTCCTTGATGCCTACTGAGGTTACCATCAAATCCCTATGCACGGGCCTGATCAAGAAAAAACCGCTTTCATAACACCCAGGGGAATTTACTGCTACAAGGTGATGCCCTTCGGGTTAAAAAACGCTGGTGCCACTTACCAGAGGCTGGTAACCAAAATGTTTCAGGCCCAGCTCGGCAAAACGGTCGAGGTCTACATTGATGACATGGTCGTTAAGTCTAAAAGGTCACAGGACCACTTGACTGACCTGCATCAGACCTTCACCGTCCTCAAACAATACAAGCTCAAACTGAACACCTCCAAATGTGCATTTGGCATCGGCTCGGGCAAATTCCTGGGCAGCCTGGTCACCAGACGAGGAATAGAGGTCAATCCCGATCAAATTTCGGCAATAAGGGCCCTGCAGAGTCCAACCTCAGCAAAGCAAGCCTAGAGACTTACAGGAATGGCAGCAGCGCTGAACCGCTTCATTAGACGAGCTTCAGACAAATGTCGTCCCTTCTTCCAACTCCTAAGAAAGAGCTCAGGGTTCCAATGGACGCCTGAGTGCGAAAATGCCCTTCAAGAGCTCAAAGGATACCTCTCCTCACCTCCCCTGCTTTCCACCCCGGCACAGGGTGAGGTCTTATACTTATATCTGGCAGTTTCGGACCATGCAGTAAGCTCGGTACTCATAAGAGATGATGACGGGCAGCAAAAACCTATCTATTACACGAGTAAAATCCTGCTGGATGCCGAGACGAGATACCTGCCATTAGAGAAGCTCGCATTTGCACTCATCAGTGCCTCCCGCAAGCTCTCCCACTACTTCCAGACGTATTCCATAGTGGTTGTGACCGAACATCCACTAAAGTCTCTTTTCAGAAAAGCAGACTTCTCCGGAAAAGTGTCTAAGTTGGCTGTTGAACTGGGACAATATGACATCCAATATCAGCCCAGGACGGCCATCAAAGCCCAGGTGCTGGCCGACTTCATTGTGGAGTTCACCTCTCCTAGTTCGGCATCGAGCCACCTCGACACCGAACTGGGGGGTAGGGAGGAGACCACCACCGAGACCGAGACAGAACAGGAGCGGTCCCGGAAACGGTTCCTAGCCTCCTCTTGGAAGGTCTTCGTCGACGGATCCTCAACCTCCAAAAGGGCTGGGGCTGGCGCTGGCATAGTCCTCCAATCTCCGGAGGGTCTCGTCATTGAATAAGCCCTGACCCTTGACTTCAAAGCATCTAACAACGAGGCTGAGTATGAAGCACTTATAGCATGGCTGAGCAGTGCAAAAATTCTGGAAGCACGGCAACTGGTAGTCTTCAGCGATTCACGGCTGGTGACAAGCCAACTAAATGGTGACTACCAAGCCCGCGACGACAGAATGGTAGCCTACTTAGCCCACACCAAGCAACTTCTATCTCAATTCCAAAAGGCTGAAGTCAGGCAAGTCGGTAGAGATTCCAACTCTCACGCCGACTCACTTGTAAACCTGGCCTCTGCCGTCGAGGCAGGAAGAAAAAGGACTGTTGAAGTGGAAGCACTGGACAGACCGAGTATAGAGCTCCACCCACCTCGGCAGCGGCAGATCATGTGTATCAACCTCGGTCCTAGCTAGATGGACGAGTTAATTTCCTACCTCAAAGACGACCAGCTTCCCGAGGACAAAAATCAGGCCCACAAAATCAGGCTGAAAGCATCTCGGTTCTGGCTTTCTCCAGATGGCAAGCTCTACAAAAAGTCCTACAATGGCCCTTACCTCCAGTGCGTTCACCTGAGCAAAGTCGAGGATTTTCTTTATGAAATCCATGAAGGGATCTGCGGCAGTCACATTAGAGGTCGGTCATTGGCTTACCGAGCTATCAGCCAAGGCTACTGGTGGCCCTATATGCAAAGGGACGCTCAGGTCTATGCCAGGAAATGCAAGAAGTGCCAGAAGTTCTCTCACTCTCTCCATCAACCAGTACATGACCTAAGCCCTCTTTCCATTCCCTGGCCTTTTGCCTAATGGGGACTGGACCTAGCGAGACCTCTCCACCGAGCTCCGGGAAATAAGAAATGGTTGATAGTGGCTACTGATTATTTTACCAAATGGATAGAAGCTGAAGCATTGTCTTCCATCACCGAAAAGGATACTAAAAACTTCATGTGGAGGAACATCGTAACAAGATTTGGAGTGCCTCGAGCCTTGGTCTCGGACAACGGGACTCAGTTCGACTCCAACTTCTTCAAAAACTTCTGTCAAAAACTGAAGATCAGGAACTACTACTCCACTCCAGCTTACCCCCAGAGCAATGGACAGGCTGAAATCTCTAATAAGGTGGTGCTCGATGGACTCAAAAAGAGACTGGACCGAGCCAAAGGGAGATGGGTAGAAGAACTTCCAAGTGTCCTTTGGGCATACAGGACTACCCCGAGGCGCTCGACCTCAGCTACACCCTTCTCCCTAGCCTACGGGATGGAAGCTGTAATTCCACTTGAGGTCGGCCTCCCGACCCTCAGGTCGGAACTGTTCGACCAAGGCCAAAATGATGTGAACCTCGCCACAGAGCTCGACCTAGCTGAAGAACGAAGGGATGCCGCAGTCATCCGCCTCGCTTCCTACCAGCGACAGTTGGCTAGAGGGTACAATCAAAAGGTCAAAAAGCGGAAGTTATCCCCTGGATAATTGGTCTTGAAAAAGACTCTTCCAGCAGACAAAAGTCCCAGTGAAGAAAAACTTGCACCGAACTAGCATGGGCCATTCAAAGTGATTTCGATAGCTGGGCAGTCTGCATATAGGCTTGAGGACATGGAGGGTAGAGAGCTACCACGTCCGTGGAATGCCACGCACCTCAAGAAATTCTACTTTTGAGATGTAATCGGATTTCGGAAGTCAATAAACTGGTTCTTTTTATAAAATATGTTTTTACTTTCCGAATTATCTCCTATTATCAAAAAATGGCCAAATTATGGAACTCGACATATGCATACAGCCCGGTCACATGATCCGCTTATGTTTTTGGTTCGGTTACCAAGGTCGGCTACTTCGGCCCGGTCAATGGACAAGTCGAGTTCTGATTGTAAAGCCGAGCTCTGTTTTGGTCTTAGGACCAAGCGCCTTTAGTTTGACCGAGATCAATGCTTGTTATGGTTACAGAATCCATACGGCACCTCGGGTTACAAACTTAATACATTAAGCACGGCCATGGAGCAGAGCTCGTTTATTTGTTTTACTTTGTCTTATTTCCTGTTATTTATTTTGGTTGCAAAGCCAAGCACATAAAGAGAGGAAAAGAAGAAAAGGAACATTCACCACAAATACTCAAGTGGGGAACAAAACCAATTTCATTCAAAATTGGGAGGATGATTACAATCTATCCATTCAAAAATACAGATTTCCCCTCCAGTACAGAAAATGAAATGGAAATTACATCATATTATTTTCAAGCCACGGCCCCCTCGGTGCCCTCAGCAGCAGCATTCTCCCCAGCCTCGGCAATCGCTCCTTGCTCACGTAGGCATTGATCTCGGGGACGTCTTCGGCTCCCCCAGCAGGGACCTCAGGAGCTTGGTTCGGTCTGGGCTGCGGAGGAGGAAGCTGGGGGATCTTTGCATATACAGGGTTGTCCTCGGGGACCCCTGCCGCTCTCAACGAGCTCGTCCACCCAAGCCTCCAAGCTTTCAGGCTGACCTTCCGGACCTCAGCGACATACAGATCGGTGGCCTCTGCCACCCCTTCGTCGAAAGCCTTCTCAACTTCATCCATAGTTTGTCAACATTGGCGCGAAGTTCAGCCTCTACCTCCTCCCACCTCTTTTCGAGCTCGGCCGTTGTCTTAACTTGGTTTTCCAATTTCGCTCTGGCCTTCTCGAGCTCGGTTTTGAGACTCGTGGTGTACATCTCCTGCTCAGCCGCCTTCTTTTTCATCCCCCCGAGCTCTGCCTCAAGGTCCGTATTTCTCTTTTCCGCCCTCTCTGCCCAAGCAGCGCTCTGGTGGGATTTCTCCACCGACACCAGGCCCCTTTGCAGGATCTGTGGAAACAAGTGTTAAAAGGGTCAATATTAGAAATGCAGAAATCAAATGAAGAGCGTAAGCTCAAAAGAGGGAATTACCCTGAGGGCGTCGCCCATCTGAGCCACATCCAGATCCACCTCGCTCAGTTTCCAGTGTTCTGCCATGTCTCCAGGCAGAGCACAGGCGTGCGCAAGGGCACTGACAACCGAAGTGCCGTCTTTCAACCGGCCATCCGTCAACAATGGCTGGCCATCCTCCAGCAAGAAGCTGGGTTTCCAGTTCGGAGGGCCAAGCAACGGCGAACGCCGAGAGAATGGGTTGGGTTCGTCCTCGGCTGGATCTACGATCCTAGGCCTTTTTCCCAACCGCACCGAGTCCCGGTTGGATTCGGTGGGGCGCTCAGTTGCTTTGGAAGGCCGGGGAGAAGACCGCGTGGGGGCAGAAACGACTGTTTTTTCCTCCAGGCTCGGAGGGAGAGTAGTTCTCGAGGGGGTGGCCGGGCCTCCGAAGATAACATCATCAAGGCTTACGATTGCCGCGCGGCGTCGCCCCATCTCGACCTCTTCGTCTGATCCGGGAGACTGAAGATTCACGAGGTCCTCTTGCCGAGCCTCCTCGGGTTCGTCCCCTGACTGGCTCTCCCCTTCGGATTCGGTATCGGCAGCGGTCTCAGCCTGTGAAGGCCCAGCGTCGGCAGAGGCTCGAGAGGGTATGATCTCGGGGGGCAATTGTGCAAGCCCTTCAGCTAGAGCTGTTTGCTCCTCGGCTTCGGCAAGAGTTAGAACCTGCTGCCCTCAGGTTCTCGTGCCGCCTTCTGATGAAGGATCGGTACACGGGCTCGTACCCGAGAAGGGCTGAGGCTGATCGGGTCCGGTGACCCTTGTAACTATAGATTCTCTTCAACCAGGTGACGTTTCGTCGCCACCTGGAGTTCTTTTTTTGCTGCTTTCTCTCCTTATGACCTGCACACCAAGCAATTGAGCATCAATTCGGCAGAACAGAAACACATCAAAAGACTGATGAAATTGAGATATTTACTCGGTGGCACTCCGAGACGACGGGGAATGTGATCCACCCTGGGCTCTCCGAGGGCGTACTTCCAGTTCCCAGTGACGTACAGGCAGTCATCGCCAGCGTATTTTGTGTTGTCCTCGAGCTCGTTGATTATGGGGTTTCCCTTCGACCGAACTCGGAGGTAGTATGCATCATCCTTTGGAGATCGACAGAGGTCATAGACATCTTCAATATCCTCGACGCCAAGGTCGGTCCCCAAAATCCTATTAAGTTCGACTATACCCATGATTATTTTGTAACCATTGGGCATTAGTTGGCAGGGGGTAAGGTTCCACCTACTGAGGCAGGCCCTCAGGAGGGGATGGACTGGGAATCTCACCCCACCTTCTATGATGGCCACTAGTGGGAAGGGCATCCATCCGTCTACAAAAATCCGAGGTCGGTTCGGTCTTCAGGCCCATCTGCCCTAATACGAACGTTATCTGGTATCAGATATTTGTTCCTAAGCTCCGCTAAGGCAAGCTCTGTGTCTATCCAATCTCTGTATACCCCCATCTTCCCCAGCATGGACTAGAATATAGGTGACGGCGATGGAGAAGGAAGACAGAACGCAGACCCAAAGGAGAAAGCCCCAGAGAAGGAAAAATGGCAGAAGGGCAGAAAGGAACTCACTAGGATGCAAGGCCGGAAGGGATGCAGGGACAACGGAAACTCGAGCTTCAAAGTAGCGGAGGGACTTCTCGGACGACGAGGTCTCTCAAACAGATCTCAGGCAGGTCTCAGGCAGAAGCTCCAAACACAATAGCAGGACCAGCAAAAGTAGTCCTCCTTCGAGGACGAGCCTTTTTATACAGAGATGAAAATCTCTTCGTATCCCGAAAGACGCGCGTGCAAACACCGCCTCGAGCCCGCCACCCGTCTCCTCGATAGGACTTCACAGCCATCGGGGGCGAGACACGTGGCAGCACCGCGTCGCCTTCATGATGATATGGGCGGGCTATTAAACCGCCTCCAGACAGCTGGGCGCTATTAAATGCTCCTCGGAAAGAAAAACGACACCCCACGCTTCTTTATAGGCTACGGGATCGGTTTCGGTAAACTCCCATCCTATCACTCCCGACCACGAGGCGTTGCAAAACCCCCCGAAGTCAGGAGCTGGGGGGCAATTGTGTGGAGTATTTCTACCGAAACCAAGGTTACCCCTGACCTCGGTAAAGGTACCGATCAGAAAAGGCCTCAACCTCCATTTTCCTGGCACGGCAGAGCCTTAGCCGTTTTTCAAGATGGGACTGGTCTCGGTAGAAGTACCGACCACATCCTTCCGAACTCAGCCTCGTGTGTTGACATCCTTGTCCGACCTCAGGCATAACCGACATCGGCGCCTTCTCTAGTTCGGCCCCTTAGCCAAGGTGAACACTAGGAGTCTAATCCCCATTATGAGATAGGACGGATGCTTTATTGGGAGTCCCTGACAAGTAGGGTGGCCACGGGCCATTGATAAGGGCTCGTTCCTATCAGCAGATCACATCCACATTTATGTGAGGGATTTGAGGGGAGGTCTGATAGGACAAGTATCCTCACCTACCCCCACTAAGGATCCCAAGTGTGGGCTGATGGGACAAGTATCCTCACCTACCTCCACTGTGGAATCTTCCTCTCTCCTCTATATATGCCTGCATGAAGAGCCATGAACAGGTACATGCAATATACAGCCTGCACTGTTATATTTTGCTAAACACCTTCTTCCCCACTTCACCCTAGTTCATTGATTGCATTAACTCAGGCGTCGGAGTGCCTTTGGCTGACAGCAGCCTCGGGCCCTGACCGTTCTTTCTTCTCTCTTTCAGGATTCAGGCCGTCAGAGACTTCCCCGATCAGGCTGAACAGGATTTTCCTAATCCCCATCATCATCTAAACTAAGTCCGTAATATTTAGGCACGCACAGTTTCTAATTCTTATATTCCTAGGATTGCTACTAGCTAATTTCGTCTTTTGATTCAGTCTTCTCTCATGTTTAGGAAAGTCTTAGACTCCAAATAAGAGAGGAACGATTCCATTCCTCTATATATAGATGAGTCTCCATTGTAATTGCATATGCCTCATATACCATTGTAATTGCATATGCTTATTATCAATTAACCAAGAATTTTCTCTAGGTTTTCTCTTCATTATGGTGTTTATTATTATTGTGAGTGTGTTCTAGTTTTCATAATCCATCATTGCATTCAATGAATCCCATTAGAGATTAATCTATTTTCGATAGAGGATCTGGGCCGCACCACTTATTAACAAAATTTAGAGTGACCTAAGTTCTAATAGGTTCTTTCAAATGTTAGGTTTGTAATGATATCAATGCTGTAGTTATCATGGCTGGATCTTAAGAGTAACACTAGAAGAAAAATAAACCATGGAATTTCTATGGACATACCCTTATTCATACTTGAACGAGACCGTATCAGATCTTCAAGGTGATGCTTGATCTTCTTCGAGGCAACTTGTCCTCGTAGCAAAGATGATTGCTTCTTATTTGCTTAGCTTAAAACTAAAACAGATCAATTGATCATTTTATAATTAAGCCGTGGTTCCCCATTCCATCTAAGTTTTTTAAAATCTATATGGAATCCATTTTTTCGAACTGTACCATATAAATTAAGTGTGGCCGATATGTGATTGTTTGGAATGGCCTTCATTAGAAGCACGTCTGAAATCAAAAAGAGAAAAAGCTTTTGGGATTTCCACACAAATTAACAAAGCAATGATTTTGTCTCATCCTTTTGTTGAAGCCTTGAAGGCAGAGATAGTATTATCAACAAACGAATGGGCTGTGCAAACCTCCATGCACAAGCTTCTATGCCCTTTATTATTGGATTTGAAAGACAATTGAGCCTGCTCTATGTACCACAAGGGAACATGTGGGGGGAAACAGGAGACCATACTGATACAAGCAAGCGAGGTCTCATGTAGTGTAACTTAAATCAATCTGATCCAATGTTACTAGTAGTCTCACTAAGGAGTGCTACAATCCTTTCTTTGATTTTTATGTCCTTTATAAAAGTTACTATCCATTCTCATGGTCTTTGATCATATGGTGACTTTGGCTCGTCTCATTCTTTGGCAATAGTGGCAGACCCTGGATTTTCGTTTGGGTGGTGCGGAACTTTTGCTAGACATTTTTCACCTAATTTATCTTTCTTGCATATATATAAATTCAGTAATTTGAACTAATTATCATGAATGCAGGTAAATAAATTTATATTTATATTTTATAATTAATAGATTCATTTTTAATTATTTTTTAATTATTTTTGAAAAACATGACTCACCCGAGTCTCCGCTTTGACTCTACCTTTTTTGTTTATTTTGGTCGCATTGGACGAGCTATGGACGAGTCACGAGCTTTCTAACCTTGGGTAAGACTGGACCACATGTCCAACAACTTTATTATACCTGGACCATGAAGGAATCAAGAGGCAAAACTCAAACATAGAATTCACAATAAAAACTCACGGCACATCTCATGTAGTAATCACAGCAAAGACTCAAAGAGAGAGAGATAGAGATTTCTATGTTGTAGGATGTAGATTTGGAGATTACGTGCGCGCGCAGAGAGAGAGAGAGAGAGAGAGAGAGAGAGAGAGAAGAGGGAGTCAAGGATGATGTTGCTGCCATAATCGGAAACGAAGCCTTAGTGCCTTTGCTATGGAGAGCTTTAGCTGATTTAAGATGGGGGTTCGAATGAAATCGAATGGAGTACTCAATAATAGGCTAAGGCGACACAGGTCACGGGGTGGTATGGACTTGGGTTTCAACAGTTGCATGGCCCATACAACCCATTGCCCTTTAAAGAAGTTCAACAAGTTACCTGGGGCGGCCGCACCCACATTGTATAATGTGGGTCCGCCCCTGTTTGGCACGCTTCTCATTTTTATTTTATTTATTTATTTGTATAAAGTAGTTTTTCTTTCAAACAGGAAGCAAAAGGCAATAAAAGAAGATAAGTTAGACTCCAGACTAGGAAAAAAAAACATCACAAAACAAAACCGAAAATCAGCCCCCTACAATTAAAAACAACGCCGCCCTTTTCCGGTCTAGGTCCTGATTACTTGATTAAGAGTGCTTCTCAATTCATGTTGGCATGCTCTTTGATGCTATTTTAAATAGTCAACAAGCCTCCATGACTTTAATTTGTTAGGTTTATTGATCACCAAGAAATGGGTAATACTAACAAGGGTACGTAAATCTTGTTCTCAACTGTTGCAATATTGGTTTTTGCAAATCCAGTAGTTGACAAGATGGGTTTCACACTAGATGTTTCAGAAATGAGTTTTAAGTTAGAAGATCCTTAAATCTTAAATAGCCAGTCAGACACTCTTGAGTTATAGAACAATATCACATGGATGACAATCGAATGATCGTAGTCATGAAAGAAGGCAGATGAAACCATGGTTTTCAAAAAATATTGAGGACTTCTTAATTCTTATTCACACTACTTAATTACCAATATAATCTTTCATATCAGTCCCTACTCTTATCAGAAAATATTCTCACACGAGGAGGCAGCATGTTCTGACTGGCTCTGTGGGGCCCACTTGGGAACACCATTGATCCATACAGCGACTTTCACAATATTGTCATCCCATGATCACGCATGAGGCCCAATTATACACTCATCAAACCTTCACCATCGAATTGAATTTCAATCTCATATATATATATATATATATATAAAAAAAAAAAAAAAAAAAAAAAAAAAAAAACAAGGTTTAAACACAATTCAAGGTTACGGCTGATTTTTGGCTGACCCACATGGACCATATCCGTAAGGAGACCTTTTCATCCATCCTCCCCCATTTGACATGCATACATCTAAGTGGGCCCCCCAGGCTGGACTGCATATGAACAGTATACAATCAGCTCCAACCGCGCAGTTCAAAAATGATACATTCACAGCACAATCCTCGATTACCAGAAAAGTACATAATAGGGAAAACTGCAACATCATTCTAAGTTTTAAAACCATTATTGCAATGTTTTCTGTAAGAGATTCAAATGGGAAGAAAATATAAATGTGGTTTCAATTGATAAAATTAAATGTTGATGTTACAAAAGAAGGGTACATCAGAATACTCCCACCGGGAAAGAGAAAAGCCTGGCGGGCTCATAGGATATTCACAACTGAGTACAAGTAACTTAGTTTACACATATATATATATAAAGATTGATGCCCCAGATAACCTGTATTACCCTTTTAAGTCAGCAATTCCGCTCATTTCTGAAGCCAATTACAGGTAAAAAGAGTTTCAGGTAACTAGAGATGGAACCTAAATGTAGGGAAACAAGGGTTCCAAGAATCCAAACGGCGCAGCAGAGATGAACTCTACATTTTCCGCAACATCCCAAATGGAGTGCCGCCAGTGGCCTCTCTTACAAATCTCCCCAAAATGAAATTTAAATTCAGGGGCTGCATCCAAATGCACCCTAGTATCAAGATTTCAAATGGGCTGAACAGTTTCAGCTGCTTCATTCATTACCCCCTTTACCAATAAGGCACTTCGCATCTCTGGGTTTTCCTTACAAGAAAAATGCATCGGCAATAAAAACTCCCATTTTTAACAAATCAGCAGTGTGCCAAACCCTTGCTAGCATTTACCCTCTTTGGCATCACATTCTACACATGATTCTGATGGCCACTTAAAACCTTTCCCATAAGCTGCGATTAGAAGAGCCTCAGCTCTACCTGCAAGTGTTCACAAGCCAACCAAGAAATTAAAAGATTGGAGAAAGAAGCCTAGTTGTCACACAAGCATTTTCACTAATTAATATAATAAGATGACATGAACACATCATGGAAAATAGCTCGAAGAGGAATGTTTCTTCAATAGCAATAATGAAAAAAAACATAGCCTGAAATTCCTGTTCAGCTGTACATTTGGCAAGGACGGTAGAACAGGACAGTCCACATCTTGACCCCTACTATAATCATGGATTTCCATAGTACAAATACAAAAACCACAGTTTTTGCATACTCTTAGCCGCCGAATAAGCAGCCTAAAACCATATGGTAAGAATGAAGAATGTTTAATGATTGACATTCTAAAGGAGGCAAGCACTGTGGCATCTCAAACAATGGTCCATAACCCATAGGCCTACAAGGCTACAACATCCCATCATAAATATCATTCTCAGGAAATTGTCTGGGGAAAATGTCAGAATATGTTCAAATTTTGGGCTAGGATACTATCGAAAATTGTAAGGGAGAAGGAATAATTTTTAAATTTAAAAAATGAATAAATAAGTAAATAATAACTATAAACTACTGTAAAAATCAACAGTTTTCCCAATTTCCCCCCTTTTTATTTTGATTATGTTATGATTTTCTCATAATGTTTCCAGTTCTGGTGAAATTTTTTACATGATAATATCAATAAAATACTGTTTAAAGTAGATATCACATATTATCAAAAAACTTCTAAAATTTCACTGATATTTGTAGCATTGCAAGATTACATGCATATTGTTGAAGGGAGGCTCCACGTTAAGTAGCAAAAAAGAGAAAAACAGCTGAGTACCATGATCACCCAACATGGTTAGCGGCATGCCAACTTCAAGATAATCCATATGAATTATAGTTTCAATACAATGATGTGGCTTTGACATGAACAGAATTAACACAGTGGATAGCTAATTGTTCTATGAGCAAGAATGAAAATAATACCATGATCTTTCTTCCTCTTCAATAGGGAACTCAAAGATGGAAATAATGCAGATGCAGCTCTTCTGCTATCATCCTGCCAAATTCCATGTAGTCCAGGTTACAGCATTTACATAAGAAAGTTTCACCAAAACTTTAAGACCCAGTTAGTTTGCATTAAAATATGTAGGAATTGAAAACATAGGGTGGTCAAATACGAAGACCAAATGAAAATCTCCAAAATGAGCATCAAATGGTGTATTCTTTTTATTTTATTTCCCTAGGCTGTTAGATAAAATTACTTGTATGTTGAAGTGAAGTTAAGCTACTGTTCCCTGAGTTGTAGCTCTTTGTAAGTTAGTGCCATGAGAGAGTAACTTTTTGTCTTTTGGTAAAAAGAAGGGATGCTTATTTTCATTTAGCACTTTAAATTTTGACCCCCTCCTTTCTTCTCTCTTGATTTCACACTTCACTGTACAAGTAAATTACCATACAGCAAAGAAAATGTTATTTGATGTTCGCTCTTGGAAATTTAACTTTAATCTTCATGTTTTACCACCCTATGTATTCAATTCGTATGTATTCTAATGCAAACAACAAACAGGCCCTAAAAAATCATTTTTGCAAATGACCAACAATCATCAATTAAAAAGAAACTAACTCCATTGAGTTCATCAATTACAAAGTATCTATTGCTTATGAAACTCCGGCCACGATTCATTTCGCTGTGAAATAGAATATCTTAGGGTGCGTTTGTGCAACGAGAGGAATCCATGGTAGAGAGGAAAATTGTTCTGATTTTCCATTTTTCTCCTTTTTGGTTATTTGGTGCTTACACATTTTCTTCGTGGAAAAAGTTAAAAAAAATAAAAAATAATAATAATAAAAATAAATAAAAAAAAACACCAACTGATTTTCCTTTGCATGGAGGATTTTGATTTCCTATGTGCCACTCTATTGCGAAAATGGAAATCTACGGAGAGCAAAATCCCCTCACTGCACAAATGCACCCTTAAATCTTAGTTTTGAGCTTCCTTCTCAAGAAATGATAAGTGAGTCATCTTTCACTTCTCACTACGATCTGCTAAATCAACCCACAGGTTTTCACATGGCATTAATACTGAGCCACATGTGCCAGTGTGGACTACATGTCTACATTCAAGCTATTCAAAAGCAGTATTTTAAAACATGGAACAGGTCTAACTGCTGGTTGAGACCAAGTCTGAGTCGGATATTCAAAGGGTGGACCCACTGTGTGTTCCACACCTTCAATGCAGGAATTCTCAAAAGGATCCCAATTACATTAAATACAAGGGCAAAAGGGGAAAAAGTCCTTTCGCCCTTCTCATCCAGTGCTAATGGAAAGAGAGGAAGAAATAGGGCCCTAACCATATTTTTGCAACCATGTTCTTATTCTTCTTTTATTTAGTCCGTTGAGAGTCTGGGCAGAGGGGGTTATTTGAGGGAGAAACAAAAGGGGAAAAAAAGGTTCAGCAATCGGCAATCTTGTTTTGAATCGTTTGTAGCTTTCTTATTCTCTCTTCTTCATATTGCTCTTAACCTCCTTTATTCTCCATTATGATGTGGTGTTGCAAGGAAATGAAGATCTAGAGTGGGTCGACCACTTCAGTCCCTGTTCTGTCACAGAAATAACGAAGAGCAGTCCCACATAGATCCACAGACCTGTTGTCACAAAAATCACAATAGTATCATAATAGTTCAAATACAGTTTTCAGGTCCCTTTGGTTCCCATGACTGCATCAATAAAGCTTATAGGTCTAATGTCCACCAGGCCATCCAACTCCAATGCGTCAACCACAATCATCACCACAACCAAGCATGTTCCTTTAACCCCCGCTATCTGTATTATTATCATTCGTACCATGCAGACAAGAGAAATTTTGGATTGAAATGAGTCTCCTCCCTTTAGAGATTTTTCTCTCATTATATTGAGTATTGTTGCCTTCTCAAAGGCTACAATTCTGGTTAGCAATCTAATTACAATCAATTTCCAATCAAATGTTAATGAAGGAATATTTAAAAAAGGAAAAAACTGTACAACTATGTTTGACCAAATCATGTACTTGACGCCCCCCATCAAATTGATGCGGGGGAATCCATAAGCATCATTTTGCTAACCAATAACTGATGGAGAGGTCGCGGAAGACCCTTAGTGAGGAAATTAGCAATCTGAATATCAGAAGAAATGTGAGGAAGGTATCACTTCACGCTTGTATTCAGCCCATATAAAATGACAGTCAACCTCAATGTGTTTGGTGCATTCATGAAAAACTAGATTGGCAATAATATGAATTGCACTATCACTTCACGCTTGTATTCAGCCCATATAAAATGACAGTCAACCTCAATGTGTTTGGTGCATTCATGAAAAACTAGATTGGCAATAATATGAATTGCACTAGTGTTGTCCGCATAGAGGGGTGTGGCACTGTCAACAGAAAATCCTTGATCTGGAAGCAAACCACGAAGCCAAAGAATCTCTGAACAACCAGCATACATGGCACGATACTCGGCTTCGGTAGAGGATTTGGAGACCTTATCTTGTTTCTTACATTTCCAAGAAATCAAGCTATCACCCATATATACAGGCATCATCCTGTTGTAGATCAATGAGTGTCCGGACGACCAACCCAATCAATATCTGAATATACTTTTGAGTGTATGGGATATTTAATTGGCCGGATAAATAATCCACGAGTTGGTGTCCGAATGAGATATTTAATAATTCGTCAAACAGCAGCCAAATGAAGTTGTCTAGGATCGGTCATGAATTGACTGACTGAATTGACTGCATAAGAAATATCAGGACGAGTTATCGTCAAATAGACCAAGCTGCCAACTAGGCGACACCGCGATGATAGAGAGTAGGACCAGCAAGACGATCCCCACTGGCTTGTTGAAGTTTAACATTGACTTCTATCGAAGTACCAACAAGTGCAAAAACTTGAATCCAACCATTTCTATTAATTCAAGAGGATATTTATGGTGACGGAGCACTATGCCTTTATCAGATTGATTAACTTCGAGACCTAAAAAATAGGTCAGAGGGACAAGATCTTTCATGTAGAATGATTCATGAAGAGATGCTTGAAGTTGTTTAATCATAGCTGCATTAGTGCCAGTAATGATGATGTCATCACATAAACAAGAAGAATAGTAATCCATACTGAGGCATGATAAAGAAACATGGAAGGATCGTATGGGCCAGGATAGAACTCCAAGTGGCTAAGAGCATTTTGAAACTTTTCAAACCATGCCCGAGGGGTGCTGTTTGAGGCCATAAAGAGAACGGCGTAGTTTCGCAACGACACCCGTGACGATTATAGACATATTCTTTGAGACCACCATGAAGAAATGCGTTCTTAACATCCATCTGGTAGAGAGGCCAAGACTAGGATGCAGTAATAGCAAGAACAATCCTAACCCTTGTCATATTTGCTACAGGAGCAAAGGTCTCATCATAATCAATACCATATTCTTGCCGATTACCAAGAGCGACAAGGCGTGCCTTATAACGATCCAAAGTTCCATCTAGTTTAAGCTTGATAGAATAGATCCATTTGCAACCTATTGTCTTAACAGAGGAAGGACATGGAACCACATCCCATGTATGATTTTGCTCAAGAGCATCCAATTCATCCCGCATAGCATTCTTCCAACATCAATGCTACACAAGCTCAGAATATGAGTTCCGGATAGATGTAAAAGGCATGGTGGCCATCAAGGAAGTGTGGGTAAACCCATAACAATTTTGAGGCACTGAAATCCGAGATGAACAACGCAAGGGAGGGTTTCCAGTTGGACCAAATGCAGTAGGTGGATCGTTAGGGGTACTATCTATGGTTACAGCATTACTCCTATAATACAAAAAATTAGGATCAAATTTAACAAATGGTGTTTTGTTAGAAAAACCAGGTAAGGAAACAACATATGGGAACTCTAAAGGATCAAGATGTTGCTGAAGAAATATTGATTTACAAAAAAAGACAACAGTACGGGAGGTACGAATACGCCGTATTTGAGGATCATAACAAAGAAACCCCTTTTGATTACTGGCATATCCTAGACATGCGCATTTGGCAGATTATGCAATAAGTTGTGTGCGCTCAGAAGGAGGTAAATGAACAAAACACACCAATCCAAAAACATGAAAATCATCATAAGATGGTGTATTTTTGTATATAATCAATTAAAATGAATAATTTTCTAAAGAGAAAGAGGGCAATCGATTTATAAGATGGACAACAGTGCTGAAGACTTCTGTCCAAAAACATGTAGGAACAAATGATTCAATAAGAAGAGATCAAGTAACATCAATGAGAGGCTTATTTTTCCTTTATGCGACTCCATTTTGCTAAGGAGTATAAGGACAAGATTTTTGAGAAATTATTCCTTTTTGTTGTAAAAAGGTTTGAAACTCAGTTGAAACATGTTCACCTCCCGAATCAGAACGTAAAATTTTAATGCATGTGGAAAATCGATTCTCAACATATGCTAGAAAACATTAAAGACATCAGCTTTAGAATGCAGAAAATATACCCATGTAAATCAACTCTAATCGTCAATAAATGTCACAAAATATTTATAATGAGCATGAGAAAGATTAGGAGCAATTCCCCAAACATCACTATGAACTAGATCAAAAAACTGAATACTATTAGAAGTAGGGGTAAAAAAAGGAAGAGTCTTACTTTTTTCCCATCTTACACGTAGCACAATCAAAAGAAACGAACTTAAAAAGCCCATCAACAACCCAGAATTAACTTTGTGACTATGTGAGATATAGTTATGAAATTAGGATGTCCAAGCCTACTATGCCACAATTGGCAATTATTTTGAGCAGAAAAACAAAACATATCATTTGCTTATTTATTCCTAATAACAGTAGAAAAATCAAGAGGAAATAAGCATCCATGTTTAGGCCCTCTCGTGATCTCCTTCCCTAACATCTGGTCCTACACAACACAACAAGAGAAATAGAAGGAAACATTATAGTTGTTTTCATCAAGTTGTCCAACTGAAAGAAGATTTGAAGTTAAATTGGGGCAGTGATAAACATTTTTTAAGGGCACTCTACTGAAATATCTCCAATGGCAGTGATAGTTGTCCGCCACCGGCTATTTGAACTCGATTATTGCCATTATATTTTGTCATGATAGAGAGTCGTGCACTGGAGTGTGTCATGTGATTTGACGCATTGGAATCAAAATTCCAAATAGAAGAAGGGGTTTGAGATTTACCAAAGATGCCGAGTGCAGAAAATGCATTGACAATCATTTGTTGAACTAATTCAGGAGTGAGAGGAGTTGAAGAAGACTTAAGCTGTGGAGGCACAAATGTGGATGTAGCATCCGCAATAGAAGAGTCTATCTTGACAACATAGGCATTGAAAGTCCGAGCTTGTGGTGGCGGCACCATTCAATAATGATGTGTTCCTTCTTTTTACAGTAATTGCAGAATTTCGGGTTGGCCTTGTGTCGCGAGGTGTTCATATTTTTTACAATTGTAGCATTGGACTTTGCTCATATCCCGAGTTTAAGTAGTCGGAGATGACTGAATATTTGAAGAAGACTAAGTGTTTCCTTTGGCAGAGTATGCAACAGTCTAATTCTCAGTTTTTCGTTGTTCCAGATGGGCTTTTGTTTGAATACGTTGTTCTTCTCACGGAAGTTCATTCAAACAAACATCCAAGGATGGTAATGGTTTCCGGCTTAGAGAGAAGATGTTACAGCCTCATATTTAAGACATAATTTCATAAAAAACTTGTCCATGCAACTAAAGGCTTGAATGGCTGGTATAGTTTTAAGAACATCATCAGAAACAGTAGCATATTTAATTCCATCACATTCACTCCACAAATTGCGGAAATATGAATAGGAGTCTTGACTGGACAAGGTGCCTTGACTGTATTCTCAATTTTACACTCAAGTTAAAATTGTCGTGCAGAGTTATCTTGATTATAAACTGTCTCTAAGTAATCCCACATTTCCTTGGAAGTCTAATAGGGTATGAGGTTCATAATTATATGAGGTTCAACAAACCCAAGAATCCATGTTTTAATTTTTGCATCCTTTGTATTCCAAGTAGAAATCTTTTTTTCGTCTTCCGTAGGCTTTGGATCAAAACCAGAAACAAATCCCCATAATTCCTTGGCCTCTAGATTTAATTGAAATTGAAAAGCCCATGCTGGATAACTTTTACCATTAAATCAAATCAAATTAACCTCCAGTTTCTCGATTTTTAATATGATAGTGGCAAAAATATACTGAATCAAAAAACCCGGCAAATATGTGAGCAAAAACCTCTCAAACCAGTCAAAGTGGTGATGTCTAATGACAAATATGAAGCTGTTTTCAAAGAACAGAAGCAATGATGTAAAGACCCAATGATCAGATTTGCAGATCAGTGACGGAGAACCAAGACAGACCAAAAAAAGGTCCCAGATGACAGCGTTTTTGACACAAAATCCTCAACGTGGGGCCCACTTATGGATCTGAACAATAATCAGATCACAGATCTGAGTAATATCCCTAATCCTTCTTCCACTGGAACAAGTTTGATCCAAATTTCACTGTAGAGCCAAGATTCTGGACGGTCTTGATCAAAACTATTGTAAGTTTTTGAAAAGACACGAGAATGATCAAAAGACCTACCTGGAAGTGCCGAAAAATTTTGGAAAAATCACCAAAAAACTCAAAAGACCCAGGGGACCTTGGCTGGAGTGGTCGATGAACATGCCATGATGATCACTGGGAGCCACAGTTGATCAGAGGCTAACGCAGATTCTGACTGGAGGTCGACCACTGGAAACAGATCCCTGATCTGTTCTTCACGAGAGAGAATGATTTCTCTCAGATTAACACCTTGGATGCTTCCTAAGATCAAAATTCAGAACTCTAGGTCTGATACCATATCATTTTTACCATGCAGACAAGAAATTTTGGGTTGAAATGAGTCTCCTCACTTTGGAGATTTTTCTCCCATAAAATTGTACTGTTGCCTTCTCAAAGGCCACATTTCTGGCTAGTAATCTAATTACAATCAAATTACAATCTAATGTTAATGAAAGAATATTTAGAAAAAGAAAAAACTGTACAACTGTGTTTGACCAAATCAAACATAACCAAATCTTGTATTTGACAATTTTTGCCTGCAAGTGCTGAACAATCCAACGAGGGAAGAGCAGAATTCTTGGCTGACGTTACTTTCCTTCTAGTCTGTCTCTCAAGAAGTGCATATAGCTTTCCAACAGGAGGTCAAAGGTTCCTGGATAGTCACCTGTGCAAATACAATCACATACTCTAGATTTACACCTAACAAAGTTCAAACTTCAAATATAAGCTGAGCTTCCATTTGTTTAACTTGCTTCTGTGCACAATAGTAGGGTTGCACAAAAAATCCGGTATCACCACAAAACCGGACGGAACCGACCGAACCGAACGGCTCGGATCGGTTTATAGTAGATCGGTTCGGTTAACGGTTTAAAAATCCTAAAAACCACTCACATTGGTTGGTTATCGGTTTGAGTCCACGGCTAACCGCTTAAACCGAACCGACCGTATACAGTAACTTAAATATTATTTTTTTTACTATTTTACCCTTAGGGTTTCGATTTTTACCACTTTCATAATTAAATTCAACGACTCCATTCTCGCGTGAACCTCAAAAGTCTAACACTGCCTCAGAGGGTTATCGCCATCATCGGTTCTTCCTTCTCAGTTCTCACGACCATCGATCGTCGCCGAAGGACTCCACTGCTACAGTCCCTTTATTCAATCTACCCCGGCACCGATGAAACAGAAACCCTCTCTTCTTCTCCATTCCTCTGTTTCAAGAAACCAGAGGCCCGAACCCTAGTCCTAAACAAGAGAGTGGCGGGATCCCCCATTTGTGGTGCCTCTACCCAATGACTCTCCCCCTCTCTCTCCTGGTTCTTGTTTCCCCTCTCCAAACCCCAGTTCTAAACAAGAGATTGGCAAACCCTAGAAGCAAACAAGAAGGAAGAAAAGACAGCAATTTGGTGGTTCGTAGCCCCCATTACTCAAGGTGAGTAGACATGCAATTCTACTTGTGATTCCCTAGTGTTAATAGTTGATTTGGTCTCTTATTAGATGTGTGAATTTGTAGCATCTAAAATGGCCGTGTTTCAATGTCTGGAACTACATTTATTTGGATCCAGTTTTGTCTTTACTCTATAACCAAATTTTCTAGTCTCAGATTTAACATGAAATATTGTCATTATAATCTGCTTCAGGTGAGCATTTGCTTGCTCTCTTGTTTGGGATTTAAATGGGTGGTCCTTATGAGTTTTTTTTTCAGCCCCATGAACTGCTGTAGAGGCAGAGGTGATTAAGCATTTGGCAAACTTAGGGCTGATTAAAGATTTAAGAGGGTTAGTTACATTTGATTTTAGTCTCCAGCAAACACCCAAATCTTTTTCTTAGGAATTTCAGAGTCAATGTCCTTGGGTGCAGTGTTTGAAGTTTGAACCCTGACACTTGTGCTAATTAGCTCAAAGACAAACAGGGTCTATCTGTTTCACATAATTGAATACCTATATTGTATTTTAAAGTGGTTGAAAATGAATAAAATGATCATCAATTAACCACACCTTTAATGAAAATTGAATGAAAATTGAATCAGGGCAAGATGGGGAAATGAATATATGCTCATACTGTCAGAAACAAATTACCTCATGTGGGGTACAGGACCTGCTCAAAGCTGTATCAAGCCTTCAGATATCTGCCTTCCATTCTAGGAGAAATAATAAAATGTTTTAAACTTTCTTTTGATTCTTCAATATGCAATTAAATGGAAGTTTTTTGTTATCTTCACTTTTAGCTAATGGAGTATTGGCTGTAAATTAGGATAAGATTATGAACTTCAGCAACTAATCATGTGCTATTTTTTAATTTCAATTACTAGATGGAAGCTATGATGCCCAGACACGGCATGGATACAGCAGGGATACGCCGTGGACATGGCAAGGACATGGATTGTACACATAAAAAGTGATGTATCGGATACGATACGACACGATACGTTGTCCACTTTGAAGTATCCGTGCATCATAGGATGGAAGTGGAAAATATTGGAGATGCAGCTGAATGTAGTGCTAGTGCTACTGAGCCTTCTCAGCAAAAGCAACAAATGACTAATGATATTGAGAACTCTGGGGTGAAGGTGAAGGTATGCTCTAGCTCTATTAAAACAAGTAGTGGTCCTATTCCTTCTATTTCTGAAGCATGCAGTCCTAAAACAAGGGGTAGGGAATCCGGTGTATGGGGGTGTTTTACAAAAATTTATAAGAAAAACTCTAATGTAGTGGATGGTGCACAATGTAAATATTGTCCTCATAAGTATTCTTACAAAAGTAAGAATGGTACTAGCACTTTGAGAAGTCATGTCGGAGTTTGTCCCAAGAATCCCCAAAATATTCAAGAGAAAATGAAAAAACAAAAGGTTTTGACATCATCTCAAACCAAATTGGGTGAGAATAGCTTGGGTATGTGGAAATTTAGCCAAGAATTTTGTAGAGATACACTTGTTAAGATGGTTGTGATGGAGGAATTGCCATTTAAGTTTGTTGAGCGTAAAGGGTTTCATTTATTTTGTGCTGCTATGCAACCTAATTGGAAGCCAGTGACAAGTATGACTGTTGCTAGGGATTGTTTGTCTTTGTATGGTAGTGAGAAAAGAAAATTGAAGCAAATATTCATGAAATCAAATCAAAGATTTTTGCCTCACCACTGATACATGGACCTCAGTGCAAAATCTATCTTACATGTGCCTCACAGCTCATTGGATTGATAAAGATTGGAAATTGCATAAAAGAATCATAAACTTTTGTGTGATTTCCAGTCACAAAGGTGAGGCATTAGGTAAGGAATTGGAGGCATGTTTGGTTGATTGGGGTATAAATAAATTATGCACTCTTACTGTAGATAATGCATCTGCAAATGATGTTGCTACTGGTTATTTGAGAAGAAAGTTTTCTAAGAAACCTGCGACTTTTATTTTAGGCGGTGAATGCTTTCATATGAGATGTTGTGCACACATTATTAACTTGACTGTGAAGGTAGGCTTAAGTGAATTGAAAGCTCATTTGGCTCGAATTCGTGCTGCGGTGAAATATGTTAGGGGTTCTCCACAAAGAGAACAACGCTTCAAGAAGTGTGTGGAGATGGAGGGGTTGGCATGTAGTAAAAGTGTGATATTGGATGAACCAACTAGATGGAACTCAACATATGTCATGCTAGACATTGCAATGAAGTATCAAAAAGCATTTGAGAGATTAGAGGAGGATGATCCACTATTTGTCAGTGAAGTTGTTGATTTTGGTGGACCTCCTACCCTTAAGGATTGGGAAGAAGCTCATTTCTTATCACAGTTTTCGACAAGATTTTATGATGCAACTATTTGTTTGTCTGGCTCTTTGTATGTGACTGCTCATTTGTACTTTACTGAAATTTACGCCATTGAAAGTTTCTTATATGATATGTCATTGAGTTTGGAAGAGTCTTTGAGTAACATGGCTAAGAAAATGAAGGTTAAATTTGAAAAGTACTGGGGAAGGATTGAGAAAGTGAATATGATGTTAGTGGTTGCAGTTGTGCTTGATCCTCGTTTGAAATTGGATTATGTGAAATTCTCTTATTCTGAAATTCTTATGTCTTATTCTGAAATTCTTACATCTTCTACGGCGGAAGAGCTCACTAAAAAAGTAAGAAATGCATTGAATTGGCTTTTTGATGAGTATCAAAAGTTTGAATCTGAGCCATTTACTTCATCTTTAGAAGGCTTTGTTGTTGATGTGGATGGAAGTAGTTCAAGTGCTACTACCATAAGTACAAGTGTAAGTGCTACTAGTCATATTTCAAAGTTTCAAAAGTATATGAAAGAAGTTGTTAGTGATGAAGGGAGGTCTGAAATCGACAAATATTTGGAGGAGACAATTGAAAAGATAGATCCAAACACAAGTTTTGATATTTTGAATTGGTGGAAGGTGAATTCCCCAAGGTATAGGGTCCTTTCTCAAGTTGCCCGGGATGTATTGGCAATTCCTGTCTCAACAGTTGCTTCTGAGTCCGCATTTAGTATAGGAGGTCGTGTTCTAGATAAATTCCGTAGTTCTCTTACCCCTAAGCTTGTAGAAGCCTTGATTTGTACATAAGATTGGTTGCGTGATTCAACAGTCTCCATTGATGTGGAGGAAAATATTGAGGAAATTAAAGTTATTGAGTCCGAGGTGGTTAATCAGGTAATTACATGCTTTATGCTTTTTTTTTTTTTTACAAGCTTAAGCTATGGCTTGAATCTTGATTTTAGGGCTACATTAACGCATAATGTTTAATGCATCCTACTATTCATTGTGATGGGTGACTGAAGTGCTATGGCTTGAGCTTTGCGATGGTTGAGGTGGATGCATTTGGTAATACTTGTTATTCTTGTTAATTTTGTTGTCCACTAATTTTGTTATTCATGCAAATTCGATTAATAATCACATCTGAAAGACTGGAGAACCAAGCTAACAAGCAACAAAATAGTTATCTAAAAGAACCCACATCTCTAATCAACATGAAATCCAAACGAAAGGACATGTCATCTATGGTAACATAGCCCACTTCTAGAAACCTAACAAACAGCAACACCCTTGTATTCTAAATTGGATCCCAGTTCCTAACATAAACTATATGCTTAAAATGTCCCATCAAGTGCCATGGCTTATGGAGTCGAAGTGCTATAGCTTATGGAGTTGTTGCTAGAGTGCTGGTAATTTGGAGTAAAGTTGTTGCTTTTTTGGTTATCTGTTTTAATTCTTTGGGATGTAATGAATTTAAATATTTATTATGTTTTATATTGGATTTGCTTTGTTGTAAAATTATTTTTTATCTGTGTTTAGGCCAGTCTGGAATGTTGGATTCTTATGTTTGCACTAAACATTGGAATAAATGCAAAGGACGGGGTATCATCATTTTGAATTTTCAATGTCTGATTTTCAAAAAAATAAAATAAAAAACAACAGTTTAACCGACTGAACCGAACCAAACCGTTTGGTTCAATTCGGTTCGGTTTAAGCCCTCTCCATCGGTTGGATCGGATCGGTTAATTAAAAAACCAACAAGTCCGGTTTGGTAATTGGTTTTAGTGTTAAACCGATCCGAACCACCCATGTGCAACCCTACACAATAGGGTTCAAGGCTTTAATACAGAGCCAACTCAGTGACTCACGAGTCACGCCAGCTCTAAACTTTGCATACTAAATAACTAAAGAAAGCTCACCCTGGTTTAAACGCTGCAATTTCTTTTGTTAACTCAAGTATTCTAGCATTATATTGCATTGCAGTTGAGAAGTGAGAGAACTCTCTCCCTTGCTCGGACTCCATGTCACACCCTAAGTACACATACTTCTTATTGTGGGAAACAGTCCTTTAAACCACACACCCAACACCTTAGATGATAGTACTAACATATTACACAACACTCAAATACCCAAGAGGATTATTCCCGTCACACTTTCACCATAAAATACCGGAACTTGCACATGCAAATCAACTGTAGAAACATAAATTAGATCTGTAGAACCATAAACATATCTTCACCACATCAAAGCATCCTTCTAACAGGTCACACTTGACCATCCAGTGCTTACGTCAGCCCTACACTTTCTAGCATCAGCCCTAACCCCTAAGGTTTCCTCCAAGCACACCAAAAACCTTCACACGGCTACCTATGTGGCTTTTGTCAATCGAGGCCCATCCATTTAGGCCCATTTATTGTACCCAGTTGTTACATTGTAATTAGTCAAAGGTTGTTACTTAATTTGTTGCTTTAGTTTAGGATCTGAGATTTGTAATTGATTGTAATTAGGGAATTAAACCCTTATATAAACAACAGTCGATCCTCAAAGGAGGAGGACATTCATCTCTCTCTCTTGTGTTCTGTATTTCATCTCTCTCTAAAATGACATGGTATCAGAGCCTAGGGTTTTAGTTTTTTTCCACATCCAATGATCTGTAAGATCATCCTTGATCATCCTGACATCCCAGAAAATCCCTGATCAGATCTGATCATCTCAGATCTGACGTGGCCCACTTCAGATCATCATCAACTCATCTGCAGAAGCAGCCCAGTGTGATCGCCGGTTTATTTCAGGAATTTTGGTGATTTTTCCTGCAATTATTTATCATCAGAGGTTGGTCGTCTGTCAACTTTTGTCGATTTTTGGACTTCTTCACATGTTTTCATCACAGCCGCCCCAAATCTTTGATCTGACCTGGTTTTTGATGAGACTACTTCCATTAGTTGCATAGAAGATCTGTGCATCCATCTAGAACTTCAGATTTGTCGTCAGATCAACTGGTGGGGCCCACGTGCATATCAGCACCTTGACGACAGGCTCGTCAGTGCAGTATTTGGTTTCTGTTACTGTTTCGACTGATATTTCTTCCATTCCAACTGTGGATCATCTCCTCCGTCATCTTCCAAGCATTGGAAGCCTCTCTAAGATCATCTTCGTCAGCTAGATCCTCTCTGATCATCACTGATCACCTCAGATCAAGCGTGGCCCACCTGCGATCATCATCGCTACTCAGCTGGAACAGCCCATCTTGGTCGTCTGCATTTATACATCTTTTTGAAGATTTTTTCACAATTTATGGATCATCAGCGGTAGGCCATCTGCAATTTTTTGTAGAAACTCAGTTTTATCCATTTCTTTTCATCTCAACCGTCCAAAAGTTTGGATTTGGATTCGTTATGCCTGAGACCACTTCCAATAGTTGCGGAAATTTGTTGTGAACCCATCCTCATCCTCAGATCTGACAGCAGATCCTTTGGTGGGACCCACGTGCAGATCAACACAGTGACGACAGGGTCGTCTGTGTCCATCTGTGCACTGTGTTAGTGCAGTTTTAGCTGTATGCCTTCTGGGACTGTTCTGGGCTATTTTTCTGTGCACTACTTTTGTCCACTATTTATCCTTGGATTCTGGGCACTGGTCTGGACCTCTTCACACGTCAGATTTAGTTCACGTGTGACTGTGGTCTAAATTGCCCAAAATTGGACTATATCAGTGCTGCTGCTCCATTTCCACTATTTGAAAGTATCTTTTCCGGACTGCTTTGTGCGTTCCTGATTTGTGTGTGCTTCTTCCTTGTCTTTGGTTATGGAAAAACATGAGATTGCCTTAACTCGCTTTGATGGAACAAATTATACCTCCTGGGCCTTCCAATTTCAAATTTATTTGGAAGGAAAAGAGCTCTGGGGACACATTGATGGATCTGAACCTCAACCTGAGGAAGATGATAAGAAAATCTTAGCTTAGAAGACAAAGGATGCTAAAATCAAGACCTGGTTGCTGGGCTCAGTTGAGTCACATTTTATTCTCAACCTCAAACCCTGCAAAAATGCCCGTGAAATGTGGGAGTATCTTAAGAAAATTTACCAACAGGGCAATGCTGCTCGTCAGTTTCAATTAGAACTTGAAATATCTCAATTCACTCAAGGCTCCCGGTCTATTCAGGAGTATTATAATGGCTTCCGCAGACTATGGTCCGAATATGATGAGATTAAGTTTGCCACGATTTCTGCAGCTCTTCTACCAGAATTACTTCCATTACAGCAATGTAGTCATCGGGATCAGTTTCTTATGAAACTTCGTCTAGAGTTTGAGACAGTGAGATCTAACTTAATGAGCAGGGCTTCTCTTCCTAGCTTGGATGATTGTCTTCAGGAACTTCTACGGAAAGAACAACGTCGGGTCACTACAACTACTCTGGAACAACAGAGATCTGTTGAGGCTCCCCTTGCCTATGTTGCTACCACCAGACCACCTCCTAGGGATATCAGTAAAGTTCAGTGCCATACTTGCAAGAAATATGGTCACTATGCAAATCAATGTAAGGCAAAAATCTGCCGATATTGTAAGGCCACTGGTCATGTTATTGAAGAGTGCCGGAAGAAGAATCGCAATTCTACTTCCCTCAACCATGTGCAGTCAACCTCTGGTACTTACAGCGTGCCGTCAGCTCCTAGTGCTTACACTGTGACCAATTCACCATATGCTTCATCTGACTTCAGTGGTTCTCTGCAGTCTGATTCTTCCTCCCACCCTGGTTCCTCACAATCTATGTCACCAACTCCTCTCACCCCTGAGATGGTAAACCAAATGATCATCAATGCCTTAGCTTCCATGAACATCGCAGGTACTGCTTCCTCTCTTTCCAATACCTGGTACTTAGATTCTGGTGCAAGTAACCATATGACCACTTCAGCCCTAAAATTACACAATGTTGTTCCTTACACTGGTCATCTTACTGTCCAAGCTGCCAACGGAGATCATCTTCCAATCACCTCTGTTGGTGATACCCATAGCCCCTTACCATTAACCAATGTTTTAATTTCTCCTCATCTTGCTACCAATTTGGTTTCTGTGGGTCAACTTGTTGAAAATAACTGCAATGTCTCTTTTTCTCCTTCTGGTTGTGTTATGCAGGACCAGGAGTCGGGGGCAGTGATCGCGAGGGGGCCTAAGCGTGGAAGGCTTTTTTCATTACCAGTGTCTTCATTTATTCCGAATAACTCCTTACATCAGTTATTTTGTTTTTTCATTAAGAATAATTCTCGGTTGTGGCATAATAGACTTGGTCATCCGAATGCCTCTACAATGTCTAATTTATTTCAATCTGGATTATTACATAAACCTATTGATTCTGCTTCGTTTGATTGTGATGCTTGTAAATTAGGAAAGAGTAAAACTTTACCTTTTCCATACTCTAACACACGGAGCACTACATGTTTTGACTTAATTCATAGTGATGTTTGGGGCATTGCTCCAACTCTTTCTCATAGTCATTTTAAGTACTTTGTCACCTTCATTGATGACTACAGCAGATTTACTTGGCTTTATTTATTACATTCAAAATCTGATGTTCTTCATGCTTTTAAAATTTTCTTTAGCTATGTTGAAACTCAATTCTCCACATGCATTAAGGTTTTGCGATCCGACTCAGGGGGGGAGTATGTGTCCAATGATTTTCAATCTTTTCTGACAATTAAAGGAATCATTTCTCAACGTACATGTCCGTATACTCCACAACAAAATGGAGTCGCGGAACGGAAAAACAGACATCTCCTTGATGTAACTAGAACACTTCTAATTGAATCTTCCGTTCCCCCTCGTTTTTGGACTGAAGCTCTCACCACGGCAGTTTATCTCATAAATCGCCTTCCATCACCTACCATTGCTCATTTCACACCTCATTTTAAACTGTTTGGACATCAACCTGTATTTGATCACCTTCATACTTTTGGATGTGTTTGTTTTGTTCATCTACCTCTCACGGAACGAACAAAACTAACCGCACAATCTCGCAGGTGTGCGTTTTTGGGTTATGCCACTAATCAAAAAGGTTTTGTTTGCTATGATCCCATTGGACGTCGTATCAGGGTTTCTCGGAATGTTATTTTCTTTGCAAATCACTATTTCTTCCAAACTCACATAGACTGTCCTCAACCATCTTCACCCGCTCTCTTACCTGGTTTCTCGGATCCAACAACTGTTACTAGGTTTAATCCTGATTTTGTGTATCACCGACGGGAAAAACCTACCACTGCAGATGGCCATCCTCCTGATCCTCCACCGACCAATGGTTCTGTGCCTACTCAAGCCTTGCGTCGCTCCTCCAGATATTCTAGACCGCCTGAGAGGTATGGATTTACCCATACTTCTTTGATGACAACCCTATCTTCTGTCCCTATTCCAAGTTCTTATTTGCAGGCTGTACAAAAAGATTGTTGGAACCAGGCCATGAAGGAGGAATTGGATGCATTGGATCAGAATCACACTTGGGATTTTGTGGAGTGTCCTTCAACAGTTAAACCCATTTGTTGCAAATGGATCTACTCGATCAAACTTAAATCTGATGGGTCCTTGGATAGACACAAAGCTAGACTTGTGGCACTCGGCAACAGACAGGAGTATGGCATTGACTATGAGGAAACGTTCGCACCTGTGGCAAAAATGACATCTGTTCGGGTCCTTCTCGCCATTGCTGCCTCTAAATCTTGGCCTTTATACCAAATGGATGTCAAAAATGCATTTCTCCATGGGGATCTGCAAGAATAAGTCTATATGCGGATACCACAAGGCGTCCCCTCTCCCTCAAAGAGGACTGTTTGTCGCCTGCGCAAATCGCTTTATGGTCTAAAGCAAGCTCCTCGGGCATGGTTTGAAACCTTCAAGAGTCGCTTATGCAAGAGTGGTTTTACCCAAAGTCCTTATGATCCGTCTCTCTTTCTATGCCACACATCTACTGGTGTTACTGTGCTTCTCGTATATGTTGACGATATTATTATCACTGGCACAGATGCTGGTATGATCAAATCTCTCCAAGCTTCTCTCAGGGATTCCTTCTGTATGAAGGATTTGGGCCCATTGCATTATTTTTTGGGCTTAGAGGTGCATCACTCTCCCAAAGGTCTATTTGTTAATCAACACAAATACACATCGGATCTTATCGAGTTGGCTGACCTCCATGATTCTTCACCTGTTGATACGCCTGTCGAGGTAAATCTCAAGTTAAGTAAAGATGATGGCGATCTTCTTCCTGATCCTCATACCTACCGGCGTCTGGTGGGCAGTCTTGTCTATCTCACTATCACTAGACCTGACATATCCTATGCTGTTAATCTTGTGAGCCAGTTCATGACCGCTCCTCGACACCTTCATTTGACAGCTGTGAAGCGGATTATTCGCTATCTGCTGCGAAATGTCCTTCGTGGTTTATATTATCCGAAGGATAATCCTCTTCATCTGACCGCTTATGCGGATGCTGACTGGGCCGGCTGTCAAGACACACGCCGTTCTACTACTGGTTGGTGTCTGTACCTTGGAAATTCTCTCATCTCTTGGAAATGCAAGAAACAAGATCGGGTGTCTCGATCTTCCACGGAAGCCGAATATAGGGCAATGTCTTCTGCTTATTCTGAGATTTTATGGCTACGGGGACTTCTTTCGGAACTTGGGTTCGCTCAAACCTCTCCTACTCCCTTGCATGCCGATAATACTGGGGCTATACGCATCACTGAAAATCCCGTCTTCCATGAACGCACTAAACATATCGAAGTTGACTGCCACTTTATTCGAGATGAATATAAGCGTGATGTCATTCGTCTTCCGCATGTCCCCACAGAACTTCAGTTTGCCGATATCTTCACGAAGGGACTTCCTCGGCCTCGACATCAATTTCTTGTATCCAAATTGCTGCTTTATGACTCCCCAGCATCAATTTGAGGGGGGGTGTCAATCGAGGCCCATCCATTTAGGCCCATTTATTGTACCCAGTTGTTACATTGTAATTAGTCAAAGGTTGTTACTTAATTTGTTGCTTTAGTTTAGGATCTGAGATTTGTAATTGATTGTAATTAGGGAATTAAACCCTTATATAAACAACAGTCGATCCTCAAAGGAGGAGGACATTCATCTCTCTCTCTTGTGTTCTGTATTTCATCTCTCTCTAAAATGACAGCTTTTACTTCTTATGTAAGAACCAACAGAAATTCATGTAGAAATCAAAAGAAAATATAAAGTGAACTTGTTTCTTGACCAGTCAAACGCCTTCTCCAGGTGTCTTCGGATACATCCAAAACACCTCCAGAATCCAGATTCAGCTTCTCTTTTAAACCTCAAAAATTTGCGACTTCCTTCATATATGAACCAGGCACTAAATTCGTCTGGAAGTCCTCTAGCAGAAACTTAGCTCGGATACCATGTTGGAATAAAAGAATTTTAGAAATCTAGGACACCGCAATGGTCATCCATTCTAGGGTTGGACAACCACTGCAATATATAGCTCACTATATATTAAAAAAAAATAATTAAAAAAAAAAAAAACACCCATGGATTTCACTATAATAAAAAAATAGTCCCATGAATTTTAGAAATTACATAAAAGCCCAATTAGATTCTCCAACAGGCAACAATTACTACATGCTCAATAATACTATTTGACTATTAACAGTTATTAGGTCTTTATATAACATAAAGGATTTTGCCAAAAAAAAAACACTTTAGATGGAATTATGGAAAGTAGACCAAAAAAGTGACTTTATGTTCCCTCACACCAAACCAGCCTTCCCACCCAAAATTCCTTTTTTTACCTATTCTGTCCCTAAAGCAAGGCAAGGTCGATATCGAGTATCAACCCTACGCAGGGTCTTTTTAGGGTCGATATTGGCCAAGTTTTCCCTCATCTTCTTCCTCCTCTCTTCCTTAAACCCAACCCAATGGGGTGGATTAGATGAAAATGGAATTCTCAGAACACTTAGGAATCAAAGTGGTTGGGTTAGATCCTAGTTGAGATCAGAACATCTCTGGATTCATCTGTAATTGTTTCGCTAGAAGGATTACAAACTACGTTTCGCCATCAGGAAGAGCCAAGAAGAAGAACAGCCCAAAACAGATGGAAGAACCCAGCGATGGTCAAATCTGTAGTAGGTTATCAGTTACAGCATGACTCGTCCACCTCCAGCACCCAAGACTCACTTGACGATGACCAGGGTCCCGTCCAACCTGAGCAATTGGGTTATGGCCTGATTGCTTCTGCTGCAAACTTTTCATTGGCAGAGGTTGAAGATGATTCAGCGATAATTTACAGCAGCAGTTGCCAATATGAGTGATAAGTGCTTAATTGTTTGCAATTAGAGCCCTGATATTTGATTGATCTTGTGCTAGTTCATAGTTGTTTTATTTGATTTTACATAGTTTTTGTTAATTTTATGCAAAGGTCAAAAGGAGCTAAAAGAGAAGAAGTCATGAAGAGAATAAAAGGCGTGAATCACTAAAGAAGGGCCATGGTGGGTCCCATCCAAGTTGTTTCAGATTTCAAGATTCCTTTCTAATTCTTTGGACAACTTAAAATTCAAATTAGAAGGAAAGAATTGGAGAACAAGAAAGCATAATCAAAGAAGGAAATTGAAACAAAGAAGGAAAAGAAGAAAACCAACTGTGTTACACACCCAAAGGGAGCACGGGCATCCATTGCAAAAGCTGAATTTCAGAATTGGAAAGTCTTATTCAAGTCAAAGTGGAGCCCAAGAATACAGGAGAAAAAGAAGGAAATTTCAAAGCAAGAATTCAAGCCAAGTTAGAAGTCCAAAGGGGGTCCCACCCACTCAATGTTGCACGCATCATATGGGCCCACTTTTATGATAAAAGCTTCAGATTTAATCTCTTGCAATTAAATCTCAGATTTGTGGGTCCATGTGAGGAGCTTTCAAGAAGATGCAAGTGGGACCAAATTTAGAAAGTCTTGCTAATCAAGAAAGAAGACTCCTATTCTATGTTAATTAGGAAGCTTACTTGTAAAGTAAGTTGGAGACCTAATCATACAAGTATTCTCTTCACTAAAGAAGCCATTGCAAAAAGTATATAAGGGGATACAAGGGGTGGATGACCAGCACCCATCATCATCCACTGCCTTAGCAGCCATACACCATCAGATTTGGGAGTCTTTTGAAGCCAAGGAAGGAGAAAGCAAGCTGCTGGCCATGCCTTCTTCTTCATCAATCTTCTAGTTTTTTTTTTCTTATGACAATCTTTTCTATGTTATTTTCAATTCCAAACATAAGTAGCTAAACTTTTTAGGGCTAGGGTGTAATTGAAACCCTAGCCTAATTTTACGTAGTCCCTTTTGGTGTTCTTTAATTGAGATTTCAGTTTTGTTGGTTGAGTTTCTAAACCATGTTTTTGATTTGATGAGTTGTGTATATGCCATGCCAACCATGCCATGTTCAATTAAATTTAAGATTAGCTAACTTATCTTTGATTGATCTTGATGTTAAGCATCTAGGGTTTAAAACCATGAATAATCTAAGTATATGACATGCTTAGACTCATGCATTTATCATTCTCATTGTTTTTATGCATTATGTGTGTTTTGGTTAGGACATATGCCATGCTTAATTTTTGCATCATAATGAACAATTCATGTAGTATGCCACTCATGAAGTAGGTTTAGGGGAATAGTAATCTACATACATATGTCATGGTCTAGGTTGATAGATGTCACTAATAAATTCTAATTTTTTATTAAAGGATAATAAGGGACATGCATAAGATAGGTTAGGGGAGTAGATAAAACCCTAGTTCATTCATTCTTATTGATTTATATCCTAGTAGTCTTATGCGTTAGGTTACTTTCCATTAAGCTTTTGATTTATTTTAATAGCTTAATTTACTGTTTTTAGTAATTTCATTCAACCAATCAACATTCAATCACTTTTTCATCCATTTAATATTCTGATTTTTAGTTATTTTTTACATTGTTTTATCACAAGTCTTCGTGGGATCGACCTCATACTTACAATTCATTATATTACATAGTGATCTTATGCACTTGCAAGTTTAAATTGTGTGCATATTAAGTAGCTTATTTCTAGGTTGCTTGGTGGATACCAATGAGGAAGCGAGAATGTGAGATCAATGACTTGATCGTCAAAATCCCCTCCAAGAGAAATCTTGGGCTACATAGGAAAGTTTCTAAAGACAATCCTCACCTGCACCTATCATCAGTCAATCCCACTTATTCTGCTTTATTGGAATTGTGTTCTGTAAAACCAGAGACCATAGCTGTCATTGTTATGCTAATCTGGTACAAATCAAACCATGTCATAGCTCAAAACCCTGCAAGAGCTGGTGAAAATTGTGAATTTGTAATTCTGAGTGATGGACTCAATTCCCATTGGTGGGTGCTAAAAACAGGCATTTTTTTTTATTTATTTTTTTTGGCAGGTATTGGTATTGATTATTGAATGCTCAAAACATGAGTACATCTGCATCATATAACTGGGTCTGTCAATGGGCTGAGAATACCCTTTTCATCTTTCAGCGAGTAACTCAATCTAGGAAGGAGCATGAGTAAGACAGGGATCTTTGGTGGAGGCTAGTTATCGATGGTAATCCCCGAGCCAGCTACGTGGTGCTGGTTCTTGTTCATTATCCCCATTGGGTTGGGTTTGGGGAAAAGAGGAGGAAGAAGATGAGGGTTTTTTTGTTTTTTTTTTTTGCCTGCTGAGGGTCGATATTGACCCTCGAAAAAATAGATTAAAAAAAGGGATTACTTGGAGGGAAGATCGGTTTGGTGTGAGGGAAACTAAAATGTCCTTTTTGGTTTAAGGTGCATCTAATTAGTGGTTTTTTTTTTTTTTTTTTTTTTTTTTTTTGTAAAATCCTCTATAACATACATGAATATGGGTGAACAAATACATTACTATTGTTCTTCTAAGGTGAACAAATACATTACTATTGTTCTTCTAAAATTATATATTGATAAGACCTGCACAAAATGAAAAGTCGAATACATGCATTTACTTTAGTTGAAAATATAAAGAAACATCAGAATCTAACATTTTTCAATATTCCAGATTTTTTTATATCTTTAGATTTTTTTAATATTTTACACATCTTTTTAGAGGTGGATCGCCCACCACAACTACTTTTTCTTATCCTTGATTAGAAAAGGCATGTATAACTCATTAAATTACACAGAAATGGCAAAAACCTTTTGAAAATGTAATGTAAGTTACATCAAGGTTGCATTTATAGACCATAGCACAAAAGTTCCTCTCATTTTCATTGACTTGGTCAAATCTAAGTTTGCCGGATCATCGTTATCAAAGCCTAAGTTCGCTGGATCATCGTCATCAAAGCCTTGTCCCAACTATGTTGGGGTAAGTTTTCCAGATGACTACTTGGAATTCATTTCATCCCTGGGTTCCAAGTTGACAATAAATTTTAGAAATTTAGTACACAGTTTAAGAAATGTTGTTAAACTAGCACCAAGGCCGACCCAGAATCATGATCACCATGAATTTATAGGGGCATTCACAAACCTTATTTGAAGAGCTCCCACACAGTTCAAACTGATTCTTCCAAAGGAGAGATGAGACAGGAACAACAGAAAATCCAGAGGCAACTAGAATCCCAATCCATAACCCATAGCTAAATCCTCCACTCCACCACCCCTAATTTGTGAAAGGAGAAAAATGTTCAAAACAGAAAATATAATACAAGATCTAATCTAAGAATAAATAAATCAGTGCAATAACAATATCAGAAAGAAAAAATTTTAATGTTTGGGGATGCACGTCAAACCTGTTTTCCATCTTTTGGAAAAGGACGCGATTGCTCTATATATGCAATAGTTCCTGAAAGAAAAGAAAGTCTTCATTAAAAAAGGGAAAGTGTTAACAAAAAATGGCAAAGAGAAAATTCATTCATAAAAATGTTTCAATGGATGAAAATAGCAACCGAAATGACGAATGGAGAAAATAAAGGGTGAATCAAAAAACTCCTGATAGAATTTGTTTTAAAATATTTCAATAATTTTATATTGGCGCACCGCACATTCAAATGCTAAAGTAGAAATATCACAAGATTTAACAAAGACTTACTCCAGCAATAAAAAGCTATCACCTTCTTCAAGAAGGGAAATATCAAAGGGAAAAAACGAACCAGTTCAATCTTATGAAAGCCCATTTTGAGCAATTGTGTAAAAATTATGGTGGTATTTTCATTGAAATGAAAAACTGCAAAAAAAACCGAAATAAGTAGATTGAATCTTGAGAAAGCAATGTTAACTAAAGTGGAGTGGAACATGCAAACACATGACGGAAGAGCAGAAGGCATAGATTTCATTAATTATGTGGTTGATCAGGCCCTTGATTTTTTAAATCTAATTGATTGATCAGATAGATAGCCTTTTGATCCATTCCAATTGGGGCCTACTCAACATGGGCTTAAGATGGGTCTCAAATTGGAAAACAAATATGCTGATATTAATGGGGGAGCTAAATAAATCCCTTAAAAGTTCATTTAGACAATCTAATTAAGCCCAATTAACTCCTAAACAGACCTATGATGGACTTCTAGAGCTGGTCCAATTTCACAATCCAGTGACTAGTTCTACAAGCACAAAACACGGAGCCCCATATAATGTGCCACACCCAATGGCTTCCTATGCAAGCAAGATGCTAAATGAAAACTTTCGAAAGAAAGATCTTAAGAGTTGGGAAACTTTCTAAAATATAGAAGGCAAGGATAAGGAAGCAAGTGAGATCAAATTTCCAACCACATGGGGCATCCAATTCAAATTTGAATCTTTTTAGAGACTTTCTATTTCTGTTCCTTCTTATAAGTTAAGAGTCTTTTATATACTCTCTTTGTTAGTAAGATAGGATGGATGGCCAAGGGTGGAAGTAGATTATGGCTTTGTTATGTGGGGATATTATAAATGCAAAACAAGCACGACGTCCAACCCAACGTTGGATTTGATAGTTTCTCTCAAACAAAAACAAAAAAAAATGCATGACTTTGCAATTCTCTCTCATTCTTCACTATTGGTTTGAGTGTTTCTTCCAAAGATTGAAGGGCTATGAAGTGGTGGATTAGCAATTTGGGGTAAGCAATCCTCTACCTTACTCTGTGCTTTGCTTCTTTGTCTGTTGGTTCGTGTAGAGTTGATTTTAGTATCAGAGCCAAAAGCTCCTGTTAGATTGAGTATTTGTTTCCATTCTTTAACAATATGCCTCCCCGTAAAGGACATGTTCATAGGCATAATGTAAAAAGAATGATGAGGGGAACCAACCAAATCCTTGTGGCCTTGAGACCCAAAATTTGTGACAAGTAGAGACTTCAACTCAGCTATTGAAAAAAGCCAAACCATGAGATCTATATTATAATAAAGGTTACACCAGTGAACCGGATCATATGATGGTGATTATGATGATGATTACAAGGGCTCCGTTTTCAGTGATAACTCCGATGAAGATTGCGATGGTGAAGTGACTGTTCTATCAGTTGATGATCGTGGATTTGATCAAGGATTGGATTTTAGCAACGACATTGTTGATGGACCATTTTACGATGAAAATCTAGAAATGAGCATGAAATATTGAAATTTGATATCTATGAAGATGACAGTGTTGTCGATGATGGGATCTTTGACACACATTCAAATAATGGTGTCTATGACACAATCAAGTTCGATGTATATCAAGATTATCAGGAAGAGATCCCATTTTTGGATGGGTGCCCACTATAGCATTGCAGCTCTGTAGTTACAACTTATTATAATTTTGTGATCTAGAAGGTTTTGCTACATGTGAATCCAGCCATAGGTGTAAACTGAGGTAAGATGGATATTTGATTGTTACTTGAGGTAGGTTCACTTGGGTAGCATATTTGATTATTTCTATAAATTAAACATGGCTATTATTTAAGTCATCTAAGGAAATAACTTTAGAATCCTTTGATCGTTGATCCAATTGGACCAAGGCCATCATTGGGTAATCAAGGGTGACTGTTTATTTAACCTTGACATACATCACCATTGCAGGTACTCTCTCCGGTTTCCACCCCTTTTGTTCACCCTGTTTTCTTGATTTCCTACATTCGATCTGCATTGTTTTCCAACCTGCATTGCTGGATTTAAGGAATTCTGAGTTCGCTCTAAGGACTTCTTCAAAGCAAACACAGAAAACAGATGAACTGGAACCACACACCTTTTAAAGTTTCCAAACTAAACACAGCTAAGAAAATTTGACTGTGTCTAATGCAAATCCTTCTGTTAATCCATGTCAAAATCCATAGAGACAAGATAATTATTTTGTCAAAAAGAATCCATGTGGCATAATTATGAAGTGTTTCAAGATCTAAGATAATCGGATATCCTGCAGATGCCATTTCACCACTAAAACCACTTTGTATGGACTAATATAAATAAGAAGTGCAGTTTTAGTGCTCAGGATATTTCCCATGATTCATGAAGCACAATAATCATGTCAATTCATCATGGAGAAGATGATAACTAGTTATGCATGATCAGGTCCAATCAGTATTAAGCCATGACAAAGGACCAGAGCAATCAAAAGGAGAGAATTGTCACAAAAGAAAAAAGGATCAAAATCCAGGCACTGATGTTAGAGTTCTAGACAGCATCAGCAGTTGAGGTCACAATTGGGATTTTTCAGGATTGGCATGCACTAGTGCCATGTTGCAGCAGATAAAATGAAGACATAGCTAGGAATCTAACATATTCATACCAAACCAAACCAAACCAAACCAAGCCTTTTCCCACTAGGTGGGGTCGGCTATATGGATTTGACGACGCCAATCAAATCTGTTTAGGGCCATGTCCTCCGTTAGATCCATGCAAACAATCTAACATATTCATAATGCAAAATTAAAATGAAACATGCAAACAACTGCGAATGTACATCCAATTGCCAATACCCTTAAGTGTGAATACAAAGGAGGGCTGTTTTAACCCAATGCCCAAAACTGTAGACACAAAACAATAATAACAATACAGGTAAAACTTTAGATGTACAAAAGAAATGCTAAAAACCTTCTGGTACCGCAAAACTGCGAAGCAACTGAACAATAGACCTTGCATCGAGGCGTTTTCTAACTCTCTTGCCAACCAATACTTGCAAGTGAGGAGTATCAAACACCTACATCATGAAGAAAATTAGTGTCAATTGGCAAGACTAACCAGCCAAGACATTTCTCAAAGAAACAATAAACCATAGCTCACCATTTAAAGGAAACATAAAGTAAAAAATCAACAAGTACCTATGTTCTTCCCCTTCTAGTTTTGGCCTCATTTGTATTACGTTTGTACTTCTCTTTTAACTTCAATTCAATTTACCTCTCTGATTAAAAAAAAAAAAAGATAAGGTATGAGGAAGCCATTAGAGAGATGGACCAATCTCTTTCACTGAATGGAGAAAGAAACCTGCAAAATAATTGATCCCAAGTCGATGCCTATGACCTTCATCTCTTTGCAAAAGATAATGTGTCATCTCAAGCGAAAGGAGTGTATGCCCCATAAGAGTCTGAAACTTATCATTGTTAAACTCCGGTCTCAACACACCTAACAACTCATAAATCTCTCCATTCACACTGACGTTCTTGCTTTTGGTGAACAGAAATGACTTATGCAAATGTAGTTCCTCCTACTTCCTTGAAGGTAGGATATACTTCAATGAGAGACCTGTTTCTCTCGCTCATTTTGCATGTTCTCAGATGCAGATAGAATGCCCAACCACCATGATCATGTTCTTACTGTGTGAGGTTATACACTATCATATAGATTAGTTTGTCATCTCCATGAAAATGTAGGATTCCCTAATATCAAAGCCCACAGATTTGGCCAACCAACAAGATACTTAGAAAACCATATCCTTCTTAATCCTTGTGAGATGGATCAACAGATGGGAGATCATTTGTCAAAGCCTCAACCTAATATGGATGCCCAGAAGCTAGTCAAACAAGTGAGCCCATGATATGCACTTCCTTCACTTTTGAGAGGTGATGACTAAATTTGAAGATGTTTCTGATGGCATGGAGTGAATCAAGATGGCTTATATATTTCCTTAAATTTATAAGAATGCATCACCTTTATGGTTATAAGAATGCATCACCTTTATGGGCATAGACATAACTCAGCCCTCCCTATAAACACAGCCAATAAGCATATATTTCGCTTAAAATGTCCAACCCAACTACCCAAAACACCAAGATACTAAGGGCATTACACTGTGTTCTCCATTACATAAGAAATTGTAAAGAAAATTAACCAATGGAACCAGACTAAAAGATGTCAAAGGGATTTAGTCATATTTTAATGAGAGTCGTGACATCATTTCTTCTGTTCTCACTTTTTTCTATCACATGAGGGGTGTACGGATTCTATAACTAGTAAGTAATGACTAGGATGTGCACTTCATGTTCGTTCATCTTTTCCTCCAATTGTCGTGAACAATTTGTAGACATGACTACCCAAGTTCTCTTTCTTATTTATGATAGGAGAAAAAAATAAAAAAAATCGAATTACATGTTAAATAAAAACCCAAGTTCCTTGTGTTCATCAAACAAATACTCTTAAAGTATTCAAAAAAAAAAAAAAAACTGAGGATTACAAATAAAAGAGAACTTGAGTTCCAGAACATCACAGTAGCAAAAGTCACAGGTATATTGATGTAAATGATGGTAAAGATGATGAAAATGATGGCGCCGATAATGTTGATGATGACCGGACAAGGGATGGACCAAATTTCAGCTTGATTAAATTTCAAAAGGTCTAGAAATTAAGTCTTCAAAATGAAGGGTGATAAATCTATCTAAAATTTCAACCCTAAACCCAACAGTGGATCCAGTCCAAGTAAGTATCAAATTGAGTCCACTGCCAATTCATGGCTATAAGAAGTGTGGAGAGAGGAATGGGAACCCAGATATGCCCCATTTGAGTTGTTGATCATTTAAGTCCCATGACCAATGGCCCTCATGGGACTAATTCAGTGTACAACAACAATTCCACACAGGCATTATATAAGTTTCCTCATTAATCAGACAGAGCACTAACGATTTCATATGGGCATGATATACGTTTCCAAAGTAATGAGGCACAAGACTCACAACCTGAGCAGAAAAACCCACGCCATCGCCTTTCAAGACCGCCAATGCCCCCGAGATATCTGGATCGATTCCGATCACACATTCACTTGCAGCAGCGCTGTCCGCCTCCTCGCCATCGAAGACTAGATGGCTCCCCTTCTCCATAAAAGGGCAAGACAGAGAGTCCAACCAGTTCTCCTTGTGCTGAGAGCCAGAAACCCTAACCCCAACACTAGCCCTAACCCCAGAATTCTTCTTGCAATGGGAACTTCCCAAATCGACAGAGGATGTGCAGAAACGCCTGAAATTGGTGGGAGAGAAGAGGGTTTTTGGTGTGGAGTGGGAAGGGATTGAATTGATGAGAACTGGTGGAGGGAAGAGACATTTTGGAGGGAATTTTTGGAGGGTTCCCATTGAAATGGGAAGAAATCTGAGTAGGGTTATGGTTTTGAAGCTGAGATTTAGATCATTGAAAGGGAGTCCTGAGAGAGAGATTTCGGCAGAGATTTTCATTCTCCTCTGCTTTGATGTGGTGTCTGTGTCTTCACTTCACTGCCTTTGCAGTTCGTGTGCGATAAGAAAGATTCAAATGAGAATGAACGGTTGGCTATATGGATCGCAATGGATCGAGTTTAAATGGACCCGGTTGGGTAACGTGTTGGTAGGGTTTGGGTCCAATATGGTTTTACACTAACCTGAGTCGGGTTCACGGTGGGCTTGGGTTTTCCGTGTGTCTGACCCGCCCCACCCCATATGTATTTAGTTTATATATTACTAAGTAAGATTTTGCATATAAAATATCATTAATGCAAGGAGTAAGGAGTGACATTTTTATAAATGTCATGGGTTTAAATCTTTACTAAATGGTTTTAGTATGACAACTATAGAAACCCGCCACGTGTCGCGGCGGGTATGGGACAGTGAAAATGTTTGCTCCAGACAGTGGTTGGAAATTGGTATCTATTATTCGAGTCTTTGGTCAAAAACCTATTTTTGGTGCCAAGCGAAATTCAGATATAGAATATTTAGATCCTACACAATGTTATGAATATATGACGGCTACATTCACTTATAAAATTTTATATTGCTTTGAAGGGCAGTCTACTTAACTCAGGGAGTTTTACCAAAAGCATTCTCAAATATTCTTATATCTTCCAAAGGATCCTCAAATACATATAATGCTCAAAAGCATCTTATACAGCAGACTTTATTTTTTTCTAAACCAAAGTGCCCTTCACTTTATCTCTCGCAAGCTCAAGATATGACTCGAAGTTCAAGACATAACACTCGCGAGCTCGGGATTTTGTGTATATATTTGTGTTCGGCATCATTCGCAATGTCAAGAAACAACTTACGATGTTGAGAAGTATTAACCTAATTAAGTCGCACTGTCGAGAAACAACTTGCGATGTCAAGAAAAGACTTAACAGTTCAATAGTTAAAGTTAATAACAATATTATATATGGAGGTGCATTTAGATTGACTAACAATTCTGAATCAAAGATTTATGTAGATGTATGTGGGTGCATTTCGAGAATTGTTACTTTTGTTTCGATTCTCGAACTCGTTAGTTTATTCAAGACAGTATAAGTAGTTAACATTTATTTTAAATCTATATTCTAAAGCAATAAACGTTGATGAAAAACATTATCGACTTTAAAGGAAATCCCTCCATGACTGTAGTAAAAGTATGGTTACGAATAGGGAAGTTTCCCTAGATTGGGTTCCAAGATCCATTGTTTTTTTTTACCGATATCGGGTTTTCTGCGTATATCATGTGTCACTTTTGGTGTGTGATTGTTAGTTTTTTGTATGTTTGTTTCGTTGTTCTTGAACTAGATATCATAGTTCTATTCAGGGATCTTAATCTATGCTAGGGTTTCAAACCTTTAAAAATAATTTGAGAAAGAGAGTGGTAAAGTAACCACTTTACTTATTTTTTATGAGGTAAAACCTTTTGTTGCTGGTAAAATAAAAATAAAGTTGTTGGTGTTCCCATCTGGTTAATGATCTAATACTGGTTAAAGAACCTCTCGAGTGGCGGAGCACCATTGTAGACCCCACATTTAATTAGTTAGATAGGAGCCTCCATCATGAATTATCATTTGGCAGGCAAGGTCCACTGTGATTCTCTTGTTTTTGCTTTTCTTTTTCCATGGGGATCAACCCACATTCATTGATCATGACCAAGAAAATCCAAGGGTGGGTAAAGATTTTTAATTTATAGAGTCTATTAAAGGAGTTCGTAAGAGAGAATTTTTTTCATATGGACATGGGTACAAGATGTCATGTGGGAAAATCAATTCTAGCGTTTATGCCATGTTTCTTTAGCAGAATCCAGAGTATAATTATTACATGAAGAATTTACAAATTCTTTAAAATGCCATCCCTAGCCAAACAAGCATTTGTAAATGCTAACAAGGAAGAGAAGCATTTATAAATGCTAAGGAGATTGGAATCCAAATAATTCAAAAAATATTTGAGACTTTTTAGGACGTGGTCAAAATTTAGAATTCTAACAAAAAAAACATAGCATTTTAAATGTCAAAGAGAAAACCATACTATCAATGTTAAAAAAAAAACTCCCATCACCACAAAATTCTCATCAGAAATTCTATTAAAGAAACATGCCTTTAATATAGATAATGATCTAGTTGGGATTGATTTTCTTACAAGACATCCGGTGCAGACTCTGCAGGTGAAAATCGCCTATGCATGAGGTATGGACAAAGTTTAGAAGCTTCAGGTTCAATTAGGCCCCATAACACCTAGAAAAGGTCCCATCTTTGCGTTGAAAGGATTGTTTTTTGATAAAATTGTTCCTTAATTGGACTGATTTATGATTTCTGAAATTTACTGAGCACAATCCACATATTTGACTCGGACCCAAATCACTTAACGGTCATCTAGGATTTCTCAACCAAGCACCCAGGCCCCAGCAGACCCAGGTAGAGCTCTGGCTAAGCCCAACAGCCCACAAGAAGACTGCCGACCTCGCAACCATGGGCACAGCCGCACAGAAATTACGAGCCAAACATAAAAAATTGGACAGGTGAACGATAGAAACCTCTTCTTTTGGGAAATTGTGCCTTGTGTCTCCATAATTTGACTGGGTGCGTTTGGTTCGGCTGGTTAACTGTGCTTTTGAATTTTTAAAATCCCTTGAGCCTAAAAATCATGTTTGCTTGAAAGCACTTTTGGAGGACGTGGGATATCCGTTAAGGCCGGAAGGGGAAGAATGGCGCCAATAAGAATGATGGTGGGATCCTACTTCTTCTCTTTCCTTATCCATCTCTTGTTTTCCCATAAAACACCCACAGCCTTCTCTTTACATATGATCTTTTTGGATTCCGTCTGGAAATCTACAGTGGGATACTGCTGCTCAAGTTCTGCAACATTCAAATACCTACGGTATGCCTCTTTTTTTTTTTTTTTTTTTTTTTTTCTTTTTTATCATCCATCTCTATTTCATTGTTGTTGGGCATGTTTGTGTGCACACCCTTTCCGCGGAAAGAGGAAATTGCCACGTCAGCAAATTCCATAGAAATGAAAACCTCGGAAAAGGATTTCCGTAGATTCATGTTTGGTGCAAAAAGAGTTTCCTCATTGAATTGGTGGTAATGTTGTTTGGTGCGGCTGTGGATTCATTATAGAAAATCAGAATTTCTTATTTAGTGATATAATTTTATGAAGAAAAATAACTTAACATGTATATTATTTATTCAACATTAAATAATAATTTATATAAAGAAATAAAAAATGAAAGAGTTGTAGGGTTTTTTGGTTGAAATGGACAAGGGTGAGGAAAAGAGGGAGAAGTTTTCCGAGAAAATCCATTTTCCATACCCCCCATAGGAAACTCATTTCTACCATTATCAAGGAAAATGCTGACGATGCAGGAAAGCATTTCCGCGCTTTTCCATGGAAAAGTGTTACACAAACATGCCTGTTGTTTTTTTTCTTCTTTTCCTCTCATTCTCCTTCTAGTTCCATGACAACGATGTGATGTAGGGAAAGGCAATTGATTCAAGATTCTATATGCATAGGTTTGGATTTTCAGATCTTGGAATTTGTTTCATAATTCTAAAGTAATATTTGGGTTTTAATGTGATTTTATGCATTCATGGCTGAAAAGCATACTTGACAGCCCCTATGAATAAATCCATCTGAAAAAGTCTATGAAATAGGGGAGTTCAATAAATTCCAAAATGGGTTTGAGATCTTTTTGTCAACAAAATAAAGGGGGGTCTTATATATTTAAAAAAAATAAAAAAAAAACCCCAACCTTGAATCATATCGAAAAATACTCCCTCCCTTTCAGTGTTGCGAGTATTGCGCCTATCATCTCTCTTGTCGCTTGATCTGGCCGTCCTTTGCATTGTTGTCCCTGTTGTTTTTCTTCTCTTCCTCTTTCATTCTTCTTTTTCAGTTATTTCGATTTTTTTTTCCTCCCTTCTTCATCACCAAAGAAAAGTAGGGGCCTGTTTTACTTTTTCTACCATTTTGAGGATTTTATAAAAAAAAAAAAAGTACTTTAGATGGCCATTGCACCAAAAAGGTTACTTTAGCCAAACCAACTTTACTACTTAAAAACCATTCTTTTTTTTACCCTTTTTTTCAAAGGTCGACGTCAATCCTCATTTTTTATGTTGAGGGTCGACGTTGACCCTGGCTATATTGCACCAGGGTCGATGTCGAACCTGGCATTCATATTCTGCCAATGCAGAATATCAATACCTGCATCACTATCGACCTTGACAGTGTCAAGAAGATTTGGTGGGTCTTAACATATAGAGACCATCCACATCCCTAGAGTCCCGAAAGGATTTTACCGAAATACAAATGTAGTCTATGAGCCATGTACCATTTCAATTGGTCCTTGCCATCGGGGCAAGCTTAAGCTCAAGGACATGGAGAAGCGTAAATGGCAGCGTCTAAGAGATAGCCTCGATTAGAGAAGAAGAATTCATCTAAATGAATTATTCAAAGTACTTAAGCCCCTGGAAGTCTAAGCAAGAAACTTATACTCTGACAATATCCATCTCAAAAGTATGGACTTCATGGAAATGATGTTGTCGGATGTAGGTTCATTGTCGATTACCTTCGTCAACCTTCACAGTACATACCAATACCGAACACTAGAACTTGGATGGAGCATTAAATAAATAATGACCTGCTCTTGCTAGAAAGTCAGTTTCCTTTCTTTGTTCTCAACCATATATATCCCTAGGTCAAAGAGGAAAGAGAGAGATTAGTGTTCCGAGATCTTGCCCTAAAATTCTACAGCCTTGTCTATGCCATAAAGACAACACTCAATGTTTCTACGTTAAGTGACGGGAATTTCCAGCATCTGCTCCATTTTTATCATGCATATCTTTTCTACAACGAGCATGAAAGAAGTAATTAACCTATAGAATCAGAAATAATTAGGACCATTCCTACCGCAAGGTTCTTTTCAAAAACCCGGAATCAAGTTAAAAAAAAAGGTGATTGACAAAGTGATAGATGTAAGGTTCACCGATGGAGTCATGAACACCACACCTTTGGTCATAGACGCTTTTACCATTTCTCATTATAGAAACCTCATTGTCTTTGAGAAGTTTGACCCTAGCATGGAACCTCGATTCATAACCTTTGCTCAATTCATGGATTACCTCATAAACAAAATCTAAGGATGTTATACTACTCAGAGAGAAGCATTATTGAACATGTACTTGGCAGTGATGACGAAGTTGTCAATGTGTTCAACCACTAGAACTTTTGAATATCTTACTTTAGAAACCAACGACTGTTTATAGGGACGTTGATAAATATTGAAAAAAGAAGAAGAACTAATGGATGACGATCTTGATGCAAGACCATTTAAGCAATCCATGGGCAATTATTTCCATGCTAGCTTACATGGGTTAAGACCCATCACAATAGCAAATTAAATGTCTCGAAGCTATTCTTGTACGAATGAATGGGGTACCTCAATCAAAACCCTATTCTTAATGTTAAATTCAAAGTAGCTCCAAATCTTCTTGACATTGCCTAGGTCGACGTCGACCCTGGTGCATTCAACACAAAATATGAGGGTTGACGTCGACCCTACAAAAAAGGTTAAAAAAGAAGGGTTTTTAGGCGGGAAGGATGGTTTGATGTGGGATTGGCTAAAGTGATCTTTTTGGTGTAATAGCTACTTGTAGTGTTTTGTTTTTTTGGAAAAATCCTCTATCATTGTTCTTGTTTCTTATAATCTTGTTTCTCCTTCTATTTGTCCGTGGATTCTATGTACAAAAAAAGGCCCTCTATTGATTAAAGTGAATACACACAGATTGGCTGTGAAAATATGTATGAAAAGGTTTATATACACTCTTGGTTTCTTTGTAATGCCTATGACACATATAAAGTACCCATACATCTTTTCATACTCATTGAAATGTGTCAAGCCCTAATTCTGGATCCCGAGTTTACCACCAGGGTCCCCGGAGTAAGCGCGCGACTTCCTGAATTAATTGGAAACTTCCAAGATCACAAGTCCATAGTGAGTTCTAATTTAAAACATCTCCAACAATATCCATAAGAACAGTTAAGTGTAGAAACAAGTCATGAATAGCGGAGGCAGTATGTCAAATAATGCGGAAGCAAGTAATAACAACTTGTGATATCATCATCCATATGTCAAATATAATGGGATACAGGTCCATGCTATCTCAAAGTATGTAATAAAGTGAGTTTATACGGTCCAACATATAGAACCCAGTCCTCACACAAATCACACTCAAAACCCAAAAATAAAAGTCACACAACCCACTCCTTCGGCTCTCCATCATCGGGCACTGCCGCAAGGTCGCTAGTGACCCCACTTGTACTCATCAGCTAATGGTGCCTCAAGGACCGCCTAACCCTTGGGGCAATGGGGTCGGTATCAATACCTAAGCACCAAATTATGGGTCAGATCCAAAAGATCCTGGCAGTACAATATACTAATAGTATAGTATGGATGCATAAAAAATGAAAAAAAACAGTAATAAGAACAATACAATAACAAAGGTAATAATACTAGGCAAATCGTACAATGTCATAAGCAATATGGATAAATATAAAGGAGCATGCTAACCCATCCATCTAATCAAATATGGCACATCCACACAGGATAGTACCGCAGAAAATTATGACGTTGCCCTCCCGTACTACCTTCGAATTGCGGAAGGGAAATGCACGGGATCATAGCCTAGCCATATCGTATTGCTAGAGTCTACTGGCCATATATTGGTATCGTGCAGTGTCGTTTGATACCCCAGTGGTGTATATCCACCTTACCAGCTTATCGGGATGGGTTTACTCATATATAAACAACTATTACATTGTGGACATTACTCGAGATACTCAGGATCCAATTTCCACCTAAGTACGAAATCTGGACTCATATCCCCATAGTCCTAAAAGAACATTACAAACTCCTAATATGGTGAATCATGAAGTTGAGGTGGGTGACGACCATGATTAAAGATCAAGGCTCAACAAGAATAGTCAATAGATTCTATACCCTCATCCTCTTGTAAGAGTAAGAAGAAGCTAAAGGATCCGAAGCGAAGATGGCTAACCAAATTGATTGATTGATTGGAAGCTCCATGGGGTTTTCATTCCATCTTTCTACATAAAACTCTAAACCTCATTGGTTGTTCCTCATATTTTATCCTAATTGATATTTATATTTCAACTATTACAAACACACTACATTGACATTTGATAGAGAGAACTCTTGTGGGCTTGTTTGTGTAAAGCCACGGAAGAGAAAACACCATTTTCTTCTTCTGCGAAAATAAAATCTGAAGGTGGCGAGGTGTAAGAGTTCTATTTCTTCACTAAACAAGAAAATATGTTTTAAGTCTTCCAATTTCTTTAGAGATTTGTTATTCATTGAGCAAATATATTTAGGGCCTGTTTGTGTAGGTTCGTGGAAGGGAAAATCCCTTTTCCGCTTCGACAGCATAATGATTTCTATGCCCCCACGTAAGAATTCCAAATCTCTTCTACCGTTGCAAAATCATGCCTTTTCCATGGCTCTGCACAAACACAACCTTATGCATTTTCGTCACCATACACAACTGCACCAAATGCCATCTACATTTCAGCAGAAAAACACGTCAGCAATTTCACCTTGTTTTCACAGATTTTGTGGCTTTGGGTTTGTTTGAGAACTTAACATGTAGAGTGGAGTGAAGTAAAGTATTAAATAGTGAAAGAATAAAATATAAGTGGGTTATGATGATATTTTTTCTTTAGTTATTTGGTAGGGAATCTTTTTGACTTTTTATGTAAAAAGTGAGTGTTTTTTTGTCTCTTAGTGGAGAACGGAGGTTGTTTTTTACTTTTTTTTTTAAAAAAGAATGATAAATTTTAAAAATATATAATTTTGATGTGACCCTTTGACTGAAAAATGAAAACTTTATTTCCCTCCACTCTACTAATGAAGTTTCGGCCAGTTTGGCAACTCTACTAATAGAGTCAAGTGAAGTAAAGTTGATTTTGAAAAAAGAATAAAATATAAGTGGGTTATGATGGTATTTTGTGTTTAGTGAGTCCCTTTTCCACTTCAACAGTACGGTGATTCCTATGCCCCCACGTAAGAACTCCAAATCTCCTCTATCGTTGTAAAATCACGCCTTTTCCGTGGCTTTGCATAAACACACCCTTATGCATTTTCGTCACCATACACAACTGCACCAGATGCCATCTACATTTCAGCGGAAAAACACGTCAGCAATTTCACCTTGTTTTCACAGATTTTGTGGCTAGGTCTGTTTGAGAACTTTACATGTAGGGTGGAGTGAAGTAAAGCCTTAAATAGTGAAAGAATAAAATATAAGTGGGTTAGATGATATTTTATCTTTAGTTATTTGGTAGGGAATCTTTTTTTACTTTTTGTGTAAAAAGTGAGTGTTTTTTTGTCTTTTAGTGGAGAAAGGATGTTGCTTTTTTACTTTTTGTTTGAAAAAGAAAGATAAAATTTTAAAAATATGTAATTTTTGATTTGACCCTTTGACTGAAAAATGAAAACTTTATTTCACTCCACTCTACTAGTGAAGTTTCAGGCCAGTTTGGCAACTCCACTAATAGAGTCAGTGAAGTAAAGTTGATTTTGAAGAAAGAATAAAATATAAGTGGGTTATGATGGTATTTTGTTTTTAGTTGTTTGTTATGGAATTTTTTGGACTTTTTGTATGGGAAAGTAAAGGTTTTTTTGGATTTTAGTGGATAAAGGTGGTTGTTTTTTTTTTACTTTTTTTGAAAAAAATGAAGGAAAATTTGAATTAAATCATTTTTGATGTGACATCTTGTCTAAAAAATAAAGGCCTTACTTAACTTTTACTATGCAAGTAAAATGCCAAACTAGCCCGGAAATGAGCGCGGATGGCACCACTTCGGCATAAACGCCCTTGCACAACCATGCCGACATTTGTCATTCAAGACATTTGAAATAACATTTTCTAGCAGTTTTTTTAGTACTGCAGTCATTCAAAGACATTTGAAATTACACTTTCTACTGTTTTTTTTTATATAACTATTTATTTGATGAGGAATTTACGGGTAAAATCCCTTTAGGGCGGCATACGTCCTAGCAGGACCCTGTATAATTTCCAATACGGAAGGGATTCTCGTATGGGCTTTTTTTCATTTTTTTTTTTTTTTTTTGTAGTTTTGAGCATTTGTTTGTTTCGAAGATAGAAGTGTAAATCAGTAAATGATAGCATCTAGTAAAAAGGGACATCAACTTCAATCTGACTGTAGAAGAAGGTGCTAAAGGTCCTATGATACTGGCATTGCTACCTGCTCATGGCCCAACAGGTCTCTTCTTCGATCAAATGGAAATTTCAACCTATTTATGGAAGTAGATGAGGAAAAGAAGAACAATGCAGGGGACGTCCCAGAGCCATCAAAACAGAGCCTATGAAAACCTCGGTTACCATTCAAAATTTAGGGCACAAAATAGGAAAGAAAAACGTAAAGAAAAAACGCACCTCCATGTGAACCCTTTCGAAATTTGACGCCAAGCTTCCTGGGACCACAAACCTCGGACCACTGGAACAGGGAGGCGTTGACCGTGTGGAGAAGAAAGGGAAAGGGGAAAAGTGGGTGGAAAGGGGTTGTCGATAGAAATGGGAAAATGACCCTCTGTGCGAAAGATAAAGTCACTGACTGGTCGATATCGACAATGCCACTAGACGACAAAAAAAAATTACGAAATCACTCCCTTGTGGCCATATCCGTGTCCGTTGTCAATGTGGGGCTTGTAGAGTGGTATAAGGTCCTACGGGGGGTGTGTATGGTAAATTCCTCTTATTTGATTGACATATAAGGTCCTACGTGGGGGTGTGTATGGTAAATTCCTCTTATTTGATTGACAACAGCTTCGTGATGACCGGAGGAGTGGGTGATCAATGTGATTCCTAAGAAATGGTCAATTTACATGGTTTCCCATGAACAGATCGCCAACCAAATATGACTTGGAGATTCAGACCCGACCCCAGCTATCTGGATTGGGTCTATGATTCTGATCTCAAGTCCAACAAGCTCAACATAAAGCCCGAACTCTTTTTTATTTTTTCTAGGTCCTTTTGAGAAGTTGTGCAGCCATGGTTTTATTTTCATCTCTACTCAAGCCCATCGTAACTACATACATAATCAAGTGCATTTGTTATTTATTTATTTACGTTAGAGGGGTTGCAGCTAGGAAGCCTAGGATAGATTACCTTTTGCCCACTTTGGGCTCGGTCATTAGTTTGTAGGTTGAGGTAGGCGTATTTGTTGACTCAGAATATGTTGGGCTAGGATGGGCCTATAAATGTAAAGGCCAGTTGAATTGGTATGGCCTGGCCCTACAAACCCGAACATACAAGACATTATTGTTAAGCCCCTCCTCCTTTAAATAGAAAAATAGGAATTGAATACATAGGACTTCATGGTTGAATAAGCCCCATCTTTGAGACATATGAGACACCCAAGTGGAAAGGGGTGTCTCATCTTACATAGCCATCTAGAAATTGATTCCTTCGCGGTCTAACTTAGTAAAGAATTATATATATTAAAGCAATGTTCTTTTCGTGTGGGAGCAACACGTGGCACAACCTCAAACTTTTTTGCAACGCTTAATTCCACTGCCAATTCATGGCTATAAGAAGTGTGAAGAGAGGAATGGGAGCTCAGATTTGCCCCATTTGATTTGTTGATCATTTAAGTCCCATGACCATTGGCCCTCATGTGATTAATTCAGTATACAACATCAATTCCACACAAGCATTATATAAGTTTCCTCATTAATCAGAAAGAGAACTAATAATTTCATGTGGGCATGATTTCCAAAGTAATGAGGCACAAGACTCACAACCTGAGTAGAAAAACCCGCGCCATCGCCTTTCAAGACCGCCAACGCCCCCGAGATATCTGGATCGATACCGATCACACATTCACTTGCAGTAGTGCTGTCCGCCTCGTCCCATCGAACCCTAGATGGCTCCCCTTCTCCATAAAAGGGTAAGGCAGAGAGTCCAACCAATTATCCTTGAGCTGAGATTTTCTTTCTCCTCCGCTTTGATGCAGTGTCTCGCTTCACTTCACTGCTTTTGTAGTTCGTGTGTGATTAGAAGAGATTCAAATGAGTATGAACGGCAGGGTACAGGGAGAGGGAGCGGGTTCGGGTTTGGGTTTGGGTTTGGGTGTGTCTGACACGCCCCCACCTTGTACCTCATTGTGGTAGTCGTCATCGTTATCAAAGTCATATCCCAACTAGACTCGGGTAGGCTATACGATTATGTTTATTCCTTTTGATTTACTTTGTGCATAGGTAAATTCTTTTTTACCTACGTTGTCGGCCCACTACGTTTGATGTGCCCAAACCATTTTGAATGAATTTTTTTAATTTTATCTACTATCATTATCATCCCTAAATACTTTTGAAAGTGGTTATTTTTAATTTTATCCTTTCTAATTTACCACATATCCATTTCAACTTCTCATCTTACTATGAGTTTCGATACCCTATTTCAACAAAACAGAGAATACTGTTTTGGCCTATTTTCAAATGCCACCTATACAAAATATCATCTTTACTTTTTTCATTCCAAAAAAGCAATTGAGAGCGTGCAATTAGCCGACATCACATTTTGCATGGATGGCACTCAGGATAGGTGGAAGCAGTAATTTCCTATTTTAACGAAACATGGGGTCTGGACTCCTTTACTACAACCATTTTGCACATATGGTGCTTTTTTATTAGTCAATATTCTGCCCCACCTGCACGTATTTACTTTATATATTACTAACTTAGATTTTGTATATAAAATGCTATCAATGCAAGTGGTACGAAGAAGTGACATTTTCCAAAATGTCGTGGGTTCAAATTGACAATCGTAAAACCTGCCACGACACCATTGCCATCCCTACTAGTATAGAAGCTCTGTGCACTGCAGGATCATGGAACTGTTTACACTCCAAACACGGGCGAAAATTTGAAACCATGACAACTAGGAAAATGTTGCTCCTTACAACCACCTGTACTAATGGAATTTTGTGTTTGAAACCACTAGCGCTTAGGGCGCTTATTTAAAGAGGGGAAGTGGTCATATGAGAGACACTCTCACCAACTTTATGAGAGATTGGTGGGGGTCCTCACTTCCATATCCACTCTTATAAACTTAAATGCAAGGACCCCCAACTTAAATGTGAGGGCCCCCACCCATCTCTTACCAAGTTGGTGAGAGTGTCTCTCATAGGAGCACTTCCCTTCAAAGAGTTATTAAGATTTTAAATAGTAGTATTTATTTCATTTAAATGAAATGTAAATGACTATTATCATATGATAATTCATCACACAATCATAGTTAAAATAAATAATTTAAAAGCAATTATTTTAAGGATTAAATAACCAAAATGAACATTATTTTGTAGTTGGATAATGGAAAAGGTGAACGAAGAAGGAAACATATACAAGTATTATGGTATGCAGAGTCAATTAATAAAAAAGATGGGAATAAAGTTTTAAAAACCCCACCATTCGAATCATGCTATTGCTTTCTCTCCAACTAATGGTTCAACTCATGCACTTGCCAACTAAAGAGAGGGGAGAGGACTGATCAAGGTGAAATCCAAGTTGCATTTCAACCTAAAATATCACTGGATAATGTGGGAAAAAATTTCAACTTGGAATCAAAGAAGGGCTAAAGCAAATTTATATGAATAATAAAAATTATTTATTTTTTAAATTGAAGACTGTTGGACTGTGACTCAGTTAAACAATGTTAGGTCTAGGCACAGGAATCATAATATTTAGATCTGGGTCCAGAACTGTTTAAATATAATTGGAGCCTATAAAACCCGTTCCATTTGTAGTCTTACTCAATGCAAAATAGAAACGAAAAGTGCAGTACTGAGATAAAACTTGTCTACAAACTGAAGATGATCTTACCTACATTTACTAAAGAACTGGCAATGGAATGTAGACACATAGCAATTGTTGCAATGAAAAGGGTGACTCTAGATTTGACAGCTGAATGCCTAAGTCATCATCAAGATAAAGAACCAATTGCTGCAAGCATTGAACTTATACTTCACACAGTATAAAATAATTTTCGAATTGATCTAATATAATTAATATTTAAAGCAGATATCCATGCATCAATTATGCCGTATCAATGAAAAGATAAACACACATTCGTTTCAATGTATAAAAAAAATGTACTAAATCTCAAATTTCCACTTGTTTAGTAATTGTCACATTGTTTGATGTCAGAAGTAGAAAATAAAATTACTAAGCACACACTGATGGGATCAGGAGAGGAAATTTGGAAAAAGAAGTTGGTTTGTTTGAAAATTAATATTATGTGAAAACTTTTAGATATTATGGCTAGGATTGGGTATCCAAGTAAGTATTGTAATGGGGGAGTTCTTTTGTTAACAGTGTTAAATGAATCATCATACTGAGGATGGCTCTGAACCATTAACAGTTGTTCCACTAACAGCCATCTCTGATGTGGGTTTACTGATTGGCACCAATGGGCAATCCTCTCCACTCGATTGTCTCAAATCTTCACATTGTCTTGTATCTGCAGCATTGGGCGAACAATTTGAAAAATCTCTAGAATTATCTAGAAGAACCTCGGGACCGGTAATGGAAGAAGAACCTTGGAGGGCCCACCCTTTTTTTGGGCTCATACACAGCCGATATGTGCAGTGCTATTATGTAGGAGAATTAAAGAATTCAGATCCTATTATGTAAGAAAATTAGAGAACAGTGGTATGGTGAGATTAGATTAGAATGAAAATTCCAAAATGTGGCATTGCAAAAAGCCTGAGGATGTGCCACGTGTCATTCTCTAAGGAATTCAAGTGCTGTCTTTTATTATATTATTATAACTAACGCTTGAGGACCCACGCCCAACGCGAGCCTTGTTTAAAGAATTATTAAAATCTTAAATAGTAGTATTCATTTCATTTAAATGAAATGTAAATGACTATTTAAAGCATATAACTATACATCAATTATATTGTATCAATGAAAAGATAAACACACATTCGTTTCCATGTAAAAAAAATTGCACTAAGTTTTAAATTTCCACTTGTTTAATAATTATCACATTGTTTGATGTCAGAAGTAGAAAATAAAATTACTAAGCTCACACTGATGGGATCATGAGAGGAAATTTGGAAAAAGAAGTTAGTTTCGTTTGAAAATTAAAATTATGTGAAAATTTTTAGATTTTCTGGCTATGATTGGATATCCAAGTAAGTATTGTAATGGGGGAGTTCTGTTGTTAACAGTGTAACTCGCCACTACAAACTTCGAAGACCCAAGCCTCCCTGTGTGGATGCTTAGCATGTGGTTCTTGGGGCCGTTATCATGCGCATTCCTCTCATTCTAAACCAGTATTTTGCCTGTTGCACTGAGCCCCTCATGACCAGTCTTGTTGACCATATATTTCCTTGGTCCACGTACTGCCACTCAAATCTGATTGGGTAGCCGACCGCACGACGAATGGACCTATTCTAGAAACTTCGCACAACTCTTAATCATAATTCTATACTCATGCTTATTTGCAATCTTCCAGAACTCCATAAATTGCTGCAACTATTTTTGTAATTTAGAAGATTACTCTAGATAACTGTGCATAGTTGAAGACTATCCTGGGCTTAAAGTATTTCAACCCTTCAAGATCTTCATCAAGTTATCCACCATCCATCAATCAAAAATTTATTTGATTATATATTTATTTGGTTAACTTAGTAAATATATTTGATTATATATTAAGTATGGATTTTGAAATTAACTGACTTCCACAATGGTCCCCACGGTTTATTCTTTTTTTTTTTTATCTTAATAATATGTGAGCCTTTGAAGGTAACTAAAGAGAAATTATTATTGTATGCTATGTTTTAGGGAATGGATAAGTATCTTATTTCAAGAATACTTTATATTTGCATTTAGATATTTTAGGTGATGAGATTAGATCAGAAGGGAAATTTCGAAATGTGGCATTGCAAAAAGTCTGAGGATGCGCTACTTGTCGCTCTCCCAGGAAACCTCCCGCCACTACGTGTTGCTCTCCCGCGAAGATGGCATTGCTTTTATATATATAATAATAATAATAATTGTTAGCAATGTATAAAATTAAAGACTCACAAAGGCAGGGTGGGCTAGGTACACCTAAAACCCAAACCTGAATCGGGTTAGTGTATGGAAAACCATATCCAATCCGAATCCTACAAACACGCTACCAATCCCACCCTAATAGGAGCAGGTCAGACCAGAGCCTCGTGTAATCCTAACCCATTTCTATCCCTGTTGGAAATGGATATCTATTATCCGAATATCCGAAGGTTGTGATCATAAAGAAATTGGGTCAAAAACCTTTTTTTTGGTGCCAAGAGAAATTCAGATCGGGCACGATGTTCTGAATACAAGATGCCTACATTCACGTATAAATTTTTTTATAGCTTTGAACCACCTACATACATAAGCAGTCTACTTAACTTAATCATTTGCATTTATTAGTCCTACTTCATATTTAAAAAATTTATATTTAAGCTCTTTTATCTAATTATACTTTTGCAGTGTATTTTTTATTTCAGATCTGGATCCAGAATTGGGTCTATTGCCATAACCGGGTACAAAAATATAGGTTCCATGTAGGAACTCGATCTGTATTATAAAAACAAGTTTGCGTCGAGATCCACCATGATTCCATTGCCCGTTTGGTAATTTTACATGTAAAATAAAGTCTAGTAAAGCATCAGATCAAGAGAAAAAAAAATATAAAGAGGTTATGATGGTATTTTATCTTTAGTGGATTGGCAGGGAGGTTTTTTTCTTTTCTTTTTTACTTTTTGTGTAAAAAGTGATTGTTTTCTTGTCTTTCACTATAGAAAAGGGGTTGTTTCTGAATTTTTTTTCTAAAAGGAGAGAGATTTGAAGATATATACTTTTGATGTGACCCTTCGTCTAAAAAACAGAGGCTTTACATTATTTTTATAAACCTAATAAATTGCCAAACGGGCTCTAGAATCCCAAACGTAATTACTTTTCTCAGCATTCAAATCCCGGTTCTGTCTTTCATCTGTGCCAGTGGCATTATATTCACCTGGTATCTTTGGAAAGGCGGCAATAGCATATTTTTTTGCCATCACCCTACTACCCTCATCTCTAAATCACTGCCGTATTACCACTAATGGAAATTATATTATAATTCCTTGATTGTGCTCAACCAGTGACCAGGCTTATTTCCAAAGGAGTCATGGGTGTGTAACTCTGTTGGATTGGATGAAGCTGAATTTCAATGGATCCTACAACCATTTTTCCCCAACTGTTCGCCATTGGTATGATTTTCCATTTACTAACCCAAGGTCGGGTTTGGGGCAGGTTCGGGTTTTCGGTGAATCAAACCTGCACCATCCTATGTCTTCACTGTATATATTACAAAGTGAGATTTTATCATGAGTAATGTAAATGTAAGTGGTATTGAGGAAGGACACTGTTTTTATGTCATGGCTTCAAAGCTTCCCTAACACATGCTTTTAAAACAAATATTAAATCAAACTGATCCGTGATTGTTATGGGGTGGGCGGGACCATTCTTTGATTGCTCTGGGGTGGTCAGGTTCAGGCCCCGCCCCATTGCCATCCCTAACCTTGAGCATTTGATAATTCATGCATGCTGGTTGAAGCATAACAAAGACACAAAAGAACCTAGCATGAAGTACAGTGTTTTATCCTCTCTTTTTTATCGGTGCATTCAAATAGGCGTAACCAAATGGGCTTGCTTGTTTCAATGGAAATGGGCCCTGTTTATTTAAATGGGTATGTTTGTTTGCATGGAATTGGATGCATGAGAACTCAATGTCAAATGGCCCAAGTTGTTTTCGTTAAATTGAAATACTATGAATTTAGTATCAAATGGCCTTGTTTGTTTACATTGAATTGGTTCAAATAAATATGTTTTTTTTTTTTTCATGAAACTAGAATATAAAGGAATTTTTTACTTCTAATTTCAGTTTGGACCATTCAGAGGTTGATTAGGAATATTAGATTCCTTTCTCAACATAATACTGAAATCTGAGTAATTCCATTTTGTTTATCTGCACAATTTTGAATGGTGATTTTTGTGTAGGGTTGTAGTTCTACTGTTAATAGCATAATTGCTTTGAAAGTAATGAATTGCAAGCACTCAATATATAAACCTGGTAAAATGGGTGCCAATCTTCAAGCCAGTTTCAACAGATTTGGAAGGTTTAGGGTGTGTTTGGGAGTCCTGACTTGATTGGTTGATATTGGGAGACATGATTGGTTGATATTCGGAAATGTTGGGCTCCCCCACTTGCAACAAGTTCGGTTTCCTCCAATTGAATTTATGTTCGAATGTAGTTGGAATCCATATTGGTATTTGGCTGGCTTTGCATGCATGTATTCTTTGGTGACGGTGAAAAATTTACATGAGGAGTGCTGTGTTGAGTTGATGGTCCAGGATGATGATCCAGTAGGCCACCATCTATATGGGATATATTTTCTTGATAAATACTTTGTTTTTTTGCTGCAACTGTTTGATCTCTTTGGTATTAACTACTGAGCATAATGGTAGAGAAATAGAGAGTTGTTGTAGCAGTACAAGTCTGTGCTTTTACAGATTTGCGTTGGAATTTGGGGGAGGGGGCACGACAAATCAGAGTTTTCAGGGCTTTTGGCTTTGCTCTTTCTCATTCCATATTTTATTAAGCATGGTTTTTTGGTAAGGTTGGAAAACTTATGACTTGGACTTGAGTCATCCAATACATAAAAATTGACTCGAATAGAGTCAACGTAGTGACTCGGGAGAGTCATTTTTTTTAAAATATTTAAAAATGAATCCATTGCTCATAAAATATAAAAAAATATATTTATTTACATGCATTCTTAATAATCAATTCAAATTAATAAATTATACATACAAGAAAAGTACAACAATAAAGAAAATAAAAGAAAAAGCTATTGCATATTACCCACTTTGTTAGTCCAAATACCAAATTTAAAAGATAAAATATAAGTTTCAAATTACATTTTCTTATAAATAAATTTTAATTGTTTAAAATTAGACCTGCCCATTAAATGGCTCGGAATGCACACAAATTATTAAAATCAGATGATTCGACTGAGTCTCCCATATTTTTAACTCGGTCTTTTAGCAAAATGAGAACAATTGGGAGTCAAGAATCAACCCGGAGTTCTTGAAGTTCGGAAAAATTGTTATGTTCCTTCCCAAGAATGAGGAGATTAAAGCTCCACAATAAACCCCATCTATTGAAAATTGAAGGCGCCGCCCCCCTCCCCCCCCCCCCGAAAAAATAATAATAATAAAAAAAAAAGGGTCAAATAAGTGGTATTTTAGGTCACTTCAATATAATAAAAGTCTCATCCTCTCCATTTTCTTATATAAATTATCACAACAAATAATGTAAATATTTATATATGATATTTTATTTAATTTCTTTATAAACTTTATTTTTATAAACCTGTAAATTTTATTTGAAGTTGAAAATCATCCTCAAAGTTGTTGTAAAGTTTATTTCAAAGAATATAAAATAGTTAAAGTTTTATTTTTCATTTGTAAATTAACATCAATGTTTGTGTATTTTTTTTATTAATCTCAACTTTATTTCAAGTTGAAAAGCTTAAAAGTCCATAAAGTCACTTTCGATTTATATAATTTCTTTAAAAATAATTTAAATAAATAAAGAGGGGCCGATGGGCCAGGCCGGTTTGGCCCGGACTGTTGCACAACCCAGCCAAGCTTGGACAGGGCCAATCCCCTGTCGGCATCATCTAAGAAAATAAACTCAAGATCACATAAAAAGGCGGAGAAGAGCAGAGGAGAGCCTCCTCCTTCCTTTAATGGCAGATGAGAGACAAGATAAGTGATCATGCAGAGATAAAAGAAAGGGTTTATTTTTCAGATTCCTTTCCACCAGCCAATAGAGATGAAGATGATGGGATAGGTGGTGCGGACTTTAAGACTTTTATGTGCGGCATTGACAAGTGCCCATTCAAATCTTTGGTGGATTTGTACTTGATCTTGGGCGGCCGCCCTAGGTCAACATAAGTTGGCCGTCAGGAACATAAGGCAAAGGTTGGGGTCAGGGAGTGAGCACTTTTTGGTCCGTTCAAAGGTCATCAGTCTAAAATAAGCACTCGAAAGACAGACTGTCTGAACTAGTCAAAAGGACTAATCAGCAACTTGTATTAGATTTATTTTCATCACTAATCTGATATTATCATATTAATATGTGTAACTTAATATTAGTGGAGACTGCGGGTGAAGTTCATATCTCTGCTTATACAGATTTTTTGTTTTTGGTGGAATCTGCTTATGTAGATTTAAAACTTCAAGTAGCACAATTGGATAAGATTCTACCGGGACCCACCAATGTAGCACTATTTTTGATGGAGCCGTTTATGGCAACAGCACCGTGTGGGGCCTGGCCTATCATGCCCACCATCCCAACCAAGTTTTGAGCATATAATTAGCTCTTCAGGACTTAGCAAGAGCAAGAAGGTGAGGCTCCACCGCCAAATAGGAAGAAGATCCAGTAATAGAGGCTACAATGGCTGATGCAAATGAGTTTCCTACTCCCAAGCAGGGAGACGATGGGACGAAGATAGTTGAGACGAGCAACGCCGGGGAAGCTTCTACTAGCATAGGTAAAGTTGTCATTGAGATAGCAGATGATGAATACAATGATTGGGCTCAATCGATTAATGAAAAATTCGATGGACTCGAGCGGCGGACCCCAAAGATCTCCAGAGTCCCCCAACAACATCGCCGAGGTGATAATGAAGCCTATGAGCCGAGGTCCATCTCAATTGGTCCTTATCATCGTGGCAATCCTAGGCTCCAGCTCATGGAGTACGAAAAATTGGCTTGTATGAGACAACTCGTCAAGCGATGCTCCTTAGTACACTGCCTTCGTGAAATTGAGGCAATGGAAACGCGGGCAAGAAGTTGCTACTCAGAGAACATCAACCTCCAAAGTAAAGAGTTTGTGGAAATGATGCTGATGGATGGCTGCTTCATTGTTTTTTACCTTCTTAAACCAAGCCAGCTGCATTGCCCAAGCTGGGTGCATGATGAAATACGTAATGATCTGATATTGTTCGAAAACCAGCTTCCATTCTTTGTTGTTGAGCATATATATAGCTTGGTCAAAAGCGAAGACGATCCATTATTAACGGACCATGCCCACACATTTTTCGGTCAAGTCTCTCCCATTAACAGCACGGAACTTTGTAGTGTTAAACGCACGGACACGGTCCATCATCACCTAGTCTATCATTTGCTCCATCTTTATTCATGGTTCCTTTTCTCTACCAGGGAAGGCCATCATGAGTCTTCTACATCAGGAATAATGACAGCATGTTCGAGGTGTATCAATTCATTTTTGAGTTTGACCTGTGTCAAATATTCACTAGGGCTTGCAACTTCTTGTCAGAATTCATGTTCGAGGTGTATCAATTCATTTTTGAGTTTGACTTGTGTCAAATATTCACTAGGGCTTGCAACTTCATGTCAGAATTCATTTTTGAGTTTGACTTGCGTCAAGTATTCACTTGGGCTGCCAATCTGGCTCTTATTGTGGCTGATCGAGTGGCTGTCAGACAGGCTGTCAGACTTCCGACGCTGGCTGTCAAGCAAGTCCACCACCAATTCATCTTATCTAAAAAAATCAAAATGTACCATCGGTAGTGCAACATTTCTCGAAGAAGCAGGAATCGAGATCAGAAAGAAGAAGCAGGTGACTGACAGCATTATGGATGCAGAGTTTAGAAATGGAGTCATGGAAATCACACCTTTATTTATAGATGTTTTTACTGTGTCCCAATTTCGAAACCTCATTGCCCTCGAGAAGTCTGACCACTACTTCGAACCACAGGTCATTGCATTTGCTCGATTCATGGATTACATCATTAGCACCTCCAAGGATGTCGCATTGCTCCGGAAGAAGGGCATTATACAACATGCATTCGGCAGCGATGAAGAAGTTGCCGCTATCTTCAACCAGTTAACCAGTGGAACTCTCGAGTATCAGACTCCCAAACTTACAAAGATGTACGAGGATGTGGATGAATATTGCAGAAGCAAGCGTCACCAGTGGCGGGCAATCTTGATGCGAGACTATTTTGGGAGTCCATGGGCAGCTATTTCTTTGGTGGCTGCAGTCATCCTCATTTCTCTCACTTTTCTTCAAACCTACTTTTCCATGTACTCATATTTTAGGCCTCCTTAGTTCCATCAATGAATGTAGTATTATTGCGTGTTTATGGAAATATATATATGTTTTATCTATTTCTAGCTATTCATATGTCTAAATAACAAAGTATTTGCATGGATATCATGGACTTATATATAACTAGAATCATTGATTGTTTATATTTCCTGTAAAATATTTTTTTTTTCTATGTTGGCCAAGCTATTTGGGCAAGAGGGGTCCATTAATCATGAAGGGGAAACACCTCATTGGATGTTCTTTTAGGGCAAGATTCAAGAATTATATTATTCTTCAGATGTAGATACCAACAAGGCGATTGCATGGCTTGCTGTAAACAATCTTGTTTTCATGCATAATTTAAGAAAGAGGCAACTCAAAGCATAGCTCTTACCTAGAAAAAAAAAAAAAAAAAAACTTAAAAGCATAGCAGAAAAAAACAGAGCAATCTGCTGCTCTCTGTTTCATGCATAAAATTTCAAATGAAAGCATAGCATAAAACTTCATGCAAAACATCTATATGCATAAGAGGAATTAGCTGTTCAATACTACTTGTGAACGACATGAATGTAATGTTTTGTCTGGTGCATTACATTAACTCCTTGAGTGCAATGCTTTGTTTTGTTCAATACACTACATCAGTTTCCTACCCAATCACCAATACTAGATTACATAACTTAGCACCAAAATCCTCTGCACCCGCTTAGCAACAATTCCTGTGTCTATTATCCACTTGCATCCTACTTTGTAGACAAGAAACAAACCACTTAATCTAGTAACTGCAACTATGGAGTCATAACACTAATAACACCATTTTGTGGCCCACCTTGTTTTCATATAGAAATCAGCTAATTACATTTCTGCATTAGTATCTCAACACGTCCTCTTGATGCTGAAATCTACAACACCCAAAAACTCTTTGATATTATTGATAGATCTTTAATAGCAGTTTCCTTCAATCCAATAATCAATATTGCTTTCTTTTGCAGAAGAACTCAAGCAGGCCATAGGTAGCAAAGGTGGAGCCACAGCTTAGTTTAGATCTTTGAAAGGTGGAACCCATAAGATTTGATATGAACTTTTACTTTTACCACATCATGTGATCCATCTCATATAATGAAAGCTTTTAGAGTGATCCTAAGTTCTAATATGTTCTTTCAATTGTCGGTTTTGTAATTACCTCAATGTTGCAGTTATCTTGGCTGGATCTTAGATTAGTAATAGAAGAAAAATAAACCAGGGAGTTTCTCTAGGCATACCTGTACTCATACTTGAACTTGACCGTATCAGATCTTCAAGATGATATCTTGATCTTCTTCCATGCACTTCACAGGAAAGATTATTGGTTTTATTTGTTTAGCCGAAAACTAAAATAGACCAATTGACCATATTTATAATTAAGCCTCGGTTCCTCATCCAATAAGATTTTCAAAATCTATAAGGAATACAAATTTTATCAAATGAGAAAATTCAAAATATTATGATCTGAATCATTTATGTATTAAGAGTGGCCTAGCTACATGTGATCGTTTGGAACCAACACTTTTTTTTAGCTATTGGAGGGTTCCCAACCCTTTGGGCTGGACCAATCCCTCCGAGCTCGGAGGATAGCCGAGTAAACTCCCATATAGCCCCAGTGCTGTAGTGCAGTTTCGAACTTATAACCTTCGGCCAGAGGCGGACCCGTAAAATAGAACTAGGGAGGGGCCAAATGAAAACTAGTAAAAGAAAATTTTAATAATTTAGGGGTCAAAATAAAAAATTACAAAAGAATTAGTGGTAAAAAATAAAATTTTGAAAACTTAAGGGGACCATGCATGTAGGTCTGCCCCTGCCTCCGGGTGCAAACTGTGGTCGTAGAACTGTGCTACCCCTTGTGGTTAAACCTCCATCATCTCATATGCCACTTACATCAATAAAACTGTGGATTGAATGTTATACTTCTGTTGAAGCCTTCAAGCAAAAGATAGCATTATCATCAAACCAACAGGCTGTGCCTAAAACCTCCATGCACAAGCCGATATGCCCCCTGTTACTGGAATTGAAGGTGTTGATATTGGGCTGAAGATGGTGATCTTCTTCCTAGATCTTTTTGTCATGCTTCCGCTATGCCAAGATTTCAGCTTTTATTGAATCTCGAAAGTTCTAGATACTAAATCTTCAAAATCAAGGGTGAGACAACAATAAAAAATTTTCAGACATAAAAACAACTTGGATCTAGTCCAAGTAAGTTCCAAATCGAGTCCACTGCCAATACATGGCTATGAGAAGTGTTAAGAGAAGTATGGGAGCTCAGATAAGCTCATTTGAGCTGTTGCTCATTTAAGTCCCATGATCAAAGGCTCTTATGGAATTAATTCAGTATACAAAGACAATTCCATTAAGGCGTTGTATAAGTTTCCTCAGTAACCAGACACAATACTAACAATTCCATATTGGGCATTATATATATTTCATCAGTAATCAGGCACAAGATTCCCAACCTGAGCAGAAAAACCCACGCCATGGCCTTTGATCAAGGCCGCCAACGCCCCCGAGACACCGGGATTGATTCCGATCACACATTCACTTGCAGTATCGAAGCCCAGATGGCTCCCATTCTCCGTAATCGGAGAAGACAGAGAGTCCAACCTTGAGCTGAGAGTCAGAAACCATAACCCCAGAATTCTTCTTGCAGCTTCTGCCATGAAACACCAAATGGGTACTTCCCAAATCAACAAATGATGTGCAAAAACGCCTGAAATTGGTGGGGGAGAAGAGGGTTTTTGGTGTGGAGTGGGAAGGGATTGAATTCATGAGAAATGGTGGAGGGAATTTTTGGAGGGTTCCAGTTGAAATGGGAAGAAATCTAACCAGGGTTATGGTTTTGAAGATGAGATTTAGAATACTGAAAGAGAGTCAGTCCCGAGAGAGATTTCGACAGAGATTTTCTTTCTCCTCTGCTTTGATGTGGTGTCTGTCTTCTCTTCACTGCCTTTGCAGTTCGTGTGTGATGTAGGGTACTGGGCCGGAACTGCAAATTCACAATGGGTCGGGCCTAAATGCAACAGGCCCCGACCTGCTCCCATTAGGGCCTGTTAGATAATTTTCTTGTAAAACAACAAATCAAGCTAAAACAAAATATAAGGGGGTTATGATTGTGTTTTGTCTTTAGTCGACTGGTAGAATTTTTTTTTTAATTTTGGTGTAAAGAGTGGATTTTTTTTGTCATTTATTGGACTTTTTTTTTTTTTTAAGGAAGGAATTTTGAAGATGTATACTTTCGAAGTGACTCATTGTCTAAAAAATAGAGGTGTAGCGTTACTTTTACTTTAATACTAAATTTTCAAAAGAGCCTAGGAGCTGGTTTGGTAATGCATTTGTAGGTTTGGGTTGGTATGGTTTTTCATGCACTAACTTGAGTCGGGTTCAAGGATGGTTTGGGTTCTCGTTGTGTCTCACCCGCCTCGACCCATGTGTATTTACTTTATATATTATTAAGTATGATTTTGTATATAAAATTAGGATTTTGTATATAAAATGCCATTAATGCAGGTGATGGTAAGAAGTGACATTTTTCTAAGTGTCATTGGTTCAAATCTTTGTTAATACATTAAGATTTTAATATTCTTAGAGAATATTACATCAACTTCTTAGAAAATATTACAATAACCACTAACAAACCCGACCCCTGACTATGAAATTAGGAGTCTACTTAACTTTAATCACTTACCATTTATTAGTCCTACTTTATATCTAAAGAATTTATATTTAAGTTCTTTTAGCTAATTATATTTTTGCAATATACTTTTTATTTTTAGATCCGGATCCAGAATCAGATTTGTTTTTCTAAGTTGCTAGAACAAGATATGAAAATATAAATTCCATGTAAGAACTGGATCCGGATTTCAAAAATAGGTTGGGTCAAGATCCACCATGGTTCTGTTTCAAATCTAAGCCATTTGCATTGCTACATTCACAGTACCACTTCCTCAACATTGAAAAAAGTAAAAAAAATCAAATAAAATGAAAAGATAATAATAAGTAAATGTGAAGTATAATTTCTTATAAAGTAAAATTTATATTTATTTTGCATGAGGTAAAAGAATCCGAGAAAGAAAGTAGTAAAGTAATCACTTTACTTACTTTCTTAGGAGGTGAAACTTTTTGCTGCTGGTAAAATAGAAATAAAGTTGTTGGTGTTTGGTGAAAGAACCTGGTTGCTTATTCATGTTCCGGATTTTCCAGGCTAGTGCTCCTTTTCATTATAAAATAGGCAAGATTCTGGTTGCTTATTCATGTTGGCGTGAGGTTGGCAGATTTAATACTAAGAATACACTCAACATTAATTCCAATCCATTTTCTAATGTTCTTTCTACTCCTGATAAAAATAATAATTTTCCAATGAGCGCATTGGTGTCAAAACAAACCTTGAATCGCATGACCAAATATGGGTCAGGCAGGCACAACAAGCTAAGAAGTGGCACCTCTTAATTAGCCTACCAAACCATTTTATAATAGATACAATTAGAAATTATGTTTTTAAGAGAAGGAATAAAACGCCCTCAAAAGATTTGAATTTTTTCAACGTAGAGGGTATTTGTATCATTTGCTAAAAGAATTTTGAGTAAAATGACTCGACTTTTATAAAATAATGAAGTTAAGGACTTAAAAATAATTCTCAAAACTATTGGAAATTTTGGGAAATAAGCCAAAAGGCAGGGTGCATTGGACAAATTTCTGTATAAATGTGTATAAGGTTCGGTTGTGGATCCATTGGACTTGAACCCATTGTTAATTAGGCCTAAACAATGGACCAAGACCCAGTTATGAATCAAGCGCAAAATCCATGCCCAGTAACTAGGGTCCATTGATAGCCTAGTTGCAAGTCATTTTCTATGGCTATTAATGGGCTTAATCCCTTCCCAATTAGTCTAACTCCACATCTTCCCAAATCCAACAATGCTAAAGTCGAGATTGTTCATTAGAATGTATGAAGGTCAAGTAAAGGTTAGAAGGCTATATCAATACAAATTAAAAGCAGGGATTGAACCCTTATTGAACTAGGGTCCTTTTCAGATTGAGAAGGCTTAAGCCTCCTATAATAGGCGACATTTGCAACTCTTCCTCTGCTTATTAGGGTGGGAAAGTTGCCTTTGCAACTTTTCCTCCCGTAGGAGCAGAGGAAAAGTTGCATTTGCTATTTTACTGTTGATCGATGCACTCTTTATTTTTCTTTGAGGTTGGTTTGTGACGAGTTCAATTTTTGGATGCCTTGAACCAGCATGCCCCATTTACAATGGTTTTGCATGTTTGTTAATATAATATGATACGATAAATTCTCACAATTGTATGTGTGTAACTTAATAGTTTTATATGTTAAGAATACGAAATCTACTATAAAAACTGATCTAGTAAAGGAAGGGTGGCAATTCCTGAGTTGACCTCAATCCGACACGAGAACTCTAGTTAGACCCTTTTTATTTCAAGGTGGGATTGAGTCATTCTGTTCACATTTCAAACCTCAATAATAAATGGGTCAGGTTCGGTCGGGTCCATACTCGTGAGCTGGCCCAACCCAAGCAACTCATTTCACTCAGCGACCTATCGGTCCGACTCAAACCCAATCTATTAATTTGGGTTTGGGTCATAGTGGTCAATATTGTTTCAAACCCCATTTCGGCCTAGCCTCTAAAATGAAAAGTTTCGTCCGATTCGAAACTTCAGCGAAACTTTTCGGAATTACAAATTGGAGAAATATAAAAAAAAATATATTCATATAGGAGTAGAAAAATAAAAGAAGATTTTAATAGAAAATGAACCTTATTTGGCCGTTGCACCAACTAATGAAAAGTATTCCCCAATGCACAAATGTGGTCGTTAGGAATGGTTTCATTTTTTTTTTTTTTTTTAAACTTTGGGACCAGCGATGCTAGCGTTCCTCAAGTTAACATGAAGCGATGCTATCGTTCTTCGTAAATCCCATAAAACCCTAGTTTCCCTCATTTGCTCCCATTTTTTTCAATTTTTTCCTTCCTTGTTCTGGGCATTCCAAACATAGGGTTGGTCTGGCTGTGCCCGAAAAGTTTCTGTTTTGATAGTATGACGAGACTTTTAAATTACCAGTGATATTTTCTAATAAAAAATATCAGCACTTTTGCACTGCTAGAGATTTTGATTTTTGCTTTTTGCTTTTTGCTTTATGCTCTTGATTTTAATGATCATTTCATGGCTCAGGATCTTGTTTTGAGATTCGATGTCCATAAAAAGGTCGACAAGCACAGAGGTCGTGCGAACATGTTGTGCTTCAAGGAAGTTGGTGGCATTCTCATATCTGGTTCTGATGATAGAATTGTAGTCTATTGTGATATTCAGAGTATTATGGATTTTAGTAAGAACGCTACATACCATGCCCGTACGAAACATGTTGATGTGAGATACCATTGGATTTGTGAGGTCATCGAAAAGAATCTCATGAAGCTGAAGAAGATTCATACTGACAAGAATCCCTCGGACATGATGACTAAGGTCATATCTAAGGGAAAGCTGGAGTTGTGTTCGGAGTTGGCAGGACTGGACTCCCAGTAAAGCGGTTCAGAGGCGTCTTCCCCATGGTCTGGAGGGGGAGATTGTTGTCCTAGTGGGTCCAGACCAATTGGGTTCAAGGTCATGGGTATTATGGTAATTGTACCGGAACTTTCTTATTGACTAGGATATAGTTTCTTGGGGATAAGAAAGACAGCATTATATATTAATGTAATGTGTAACCCCCATGAAAAAGATCTGTACTGCATATCATACAAAGAGTGAATCCAAAAGGAGAGTCGAATTTATTTCCCGTGGACGTACGCAAGTTTGCCGAAGCACGTAATTCTCTTGTTCTTGTGTGATTGCTTGATTGCTCGATCGCATTAATCCACGTTTCCGCATACTCACGCACAATAAGTGGTATCAGAGCCTAGGATTTATAGGATTGGATTGTGCTGCGTTGCGATCTACGGATCAGACAAGGAATTGATCCGGATTCCTGCACGAAGTTTCTCGTTGCAGAAAGGGACAGAGATCGAACCGATCTTTGTGGGCCACACGATCAGATCGCAATATGTCCTCTGTTCTTCGCTGCCGGAGTTCTGGGTTCTGTTTGTAAGAGAAAAAGAAAAAAAGAACGTGGAACAAGAGAGGACGCTGCCTTTGTGGCCGGAGAGGAGACTCGCAGAGGATCGCCGGAGATCAGGGGAGCCATCGCTGTTCTGCGATCGTGCCTTGACCGGAGAAAGGGAACCAGAAGGGGAGTCATCGCTGTTCTGAAAAAACCGCCAGAATCGTTTCCGTCGCTGTTGCTTGTCGCCGGAGAAGGAACGTCGCCAGCCGCTGCTGCGCCATCGCCGGAGAGGAAGACCGGAGAGGAGGGAAGCAGGTTGCTTGTCCTCGATTTCTATTACAGAACCCAGTTCTGTTTGAAGAAGAACAAGGTTGGGTTCGGGTCGGTTTGGGTCAGTTCAGCCTGACCCGTTTGAAGAAGCCCAGCGCAGTACAGCCCATAACCCAGACCAGGTCCGGTCAGTTCGGCCTGACCCGTTTTCAGGGAATCCCATTCTAGCAGTTGCTGACGTCAGCGCCACGTCAGCAGAATTGTACGGTCAACAGGGGTTTGACCAGTTTGACGGCTGAAACTTGTTTCGTCGATATCTTGATCATCCGAGGTCAGATTGGAGATCCGTTTGTACCTACAGATTCGTTGCGAGCAGATCTACGTAACTGTGGAAGAAGATTGGCAGTTTGACGGTCAACAGGAAAGTTAGACCAATCAGAGCGCAGAAAATAGTTTTTGCGATATCGGAGCCATCCAAAGTCAGTTTTCAGATCCGTTTCTTCCAGCATGCTCGTGGTGACAAGATCTACAGATTGGTGCAGAATTTGAGGTTAGTGAAAGTTTTTTTTTCTTGATTATTTAATTGAGATGGAGAAAACACTATGAACACTACTATGATCAAACTCAACCATACCAATTGGTTAATTTGGAAATCTAAAATGGAGGATATACTCTATTGCAAAGACCTCTATGATCTCATCGAGGGAGATGCTGTCCGACCAAAAGAGGTGTCTGATCCAGATTGAAAAAAGATGCATAGAAAGACCATTGGTCACATTAGACAGTGGGTGGATAACATCATATTTCATCACGTGTCTAATGAAACCAATGCGAATACCCGTTGGAAGAAGTTAGAAGAACGATATGAGAAGAAAACTGCTATGAAGAAAACTTTTCTAATTAGAAAGCTTGTAAATATGAAATTTATGGATGATGGTAAAATTGAAGATCATATAAATGATTTCCAATGCATTGTTAATGAATTGGCTACAATAAAGATGGTCATTGATGATGAAATGCAAGCTTTACTTCTTCTAAGCTCTTTACCAGATACATGGAAAACATTAGTTGTTTCCGTGAGCAACTCTACTCCAGATGGTGTGTTATCAATGAGTCAGGTTACTAGCAGTTTGTTGAATGAAGAAACAAGAAGAAAAACTGCAGGGACAGATAAAGTACAGGCCTTTGTTACTGAGAAAAGGGGGAGGAGTAAGAGAATGGGACCAAAGGGGGGTCGTGGCAAGTCTAAAGTTGAAACACAGACTAAGAAAAAGTCTGAAAAATGCATTCATTGTGGCAAAGAGGGCCACATTAAGAAGAATTGCTTTGCTTTAAAGGAAAAGAAAGAAGCCAACAATGGGCAGAAGAATGACACTAACAAAACAGTTACTTTGGATAATGAAGTAGTGGCACTGGCCAGTGACGATGAAAAGTGTTTGAGTGTTGCAGATGATCAGGTTGAGTGGGTTGTTGACACAGCAGCATCCTACCATACTACTCCTTGTAAGGAGATGTTCACAAAGTACAAAGCATGGGACTTTGGCACTGTGAAGATGGGCAACACAAGTCATTCGGATATTGTTGGAATCGGTGATTTCTGCATTCAAACCGATATTGGTTGCGCAATGACGCTGAAAGATGTGCGATATATTCCTGACCTGCTATTGAATCTGATTTCCGAAACTTTATTGGACCGTGCAGGTTATGAGAGTTACTTTGGAAATGGCAGGTGGAAACTCACTAAATGGTCTCTTATTGTTGCGAGAGGGAAAGCGTGTAATACGCTATACAAGACACATGTGAAGCTATGCAAAAGTGTGTTGAATGCTGTTGAAGACAGATCCTCTCTAAATCTATGGCATAAGAGACTGGAACATATGAGTGAGAAAGGACTACAGATACTGGCAAAAAAAGATTGAATTCAATACTCCAAAGGTACATCCCTTGACCCTTGTGATTATTGCTTGTTTGGTAAACAACATAGGGTGTCTTTCTCTAAAATATCAACGATAAAATCTAATGTGTTGGATTTGGTATATTCTGATGTTTGTGGTCCCATGGAAGTGGAGTCATTGGGTGACAATAACTTTTTTGTCACATTTGTTGATGATGCATCCAGGAAAGTCTGGGTTTATGCATTGAAATCGAAGGATCAGGTGTTCCAGGTATTTCAGCAGTTTCATGTCATGGTTGAAAGAGAAACAGGAAAACTCTTAAAATGTCTCCGCACAGATAATGGTGGAGAGTACACATCCAACCAGTTTAAAGGCTATTGCTCGAAGCATAGTATTCGACATGAAAGAACAGTTCTTGGTATCCACAGCATAATGGTGCGGCAGAAAGAATGAACCGCACTATTCTTGAAAGGATGAGATGCATGATTAGAGTGTCACAGCTACCCAAGTCATTTTGGGGTGAAGCTGTCCTGACTGCCGTTTACCTGATTAACATGTCTCCTTCAGTTCCTTTGGATTTTGACTTTCCGGAGAAGAAATTGACAGCTAAAGATGTTTCTTATTCTCATTTGAAGGTGTTCGGATGCAAGGCTTTTGCACATGTACCAAGGGAGCATCGTTCAAAGCTAGATGATAAGGCAGTGTGTTGCATTTTCCTTGGCTATGGTGGAGCTGAGTTTGATTACAAATTATGGGATCCAGAGAAGAAGAAAATTATTAGAAGTAGGGATGTGGTGTTTCATGAAGACCAGTTCTTTGGAGATATAGAGAAGACTGAAAAGTCTAAAGAAGTTGTTGATGGAGTGGTTGATCTGACACCGACTCCTTCTCCATTGCAGACTATAGGTGGAGAAGGTGGACAAAACGATTCAAATCGTGATGCTGCGCAGGGGTTGCCATATGAACAGGATGCTGAGCAGGGGGAGCAGTTTCCTCAGTCAGAAACCATAGAACCTCAGGTTAGGAGGTCTACTCGAGAGTGTCAACCATCAACAAGATATTCTGCAGCAGATTATATTTTGCTTACCGATGAGGGGGAGCCAGAGAGCTACCCAGAAGCAAAAACTCATGCAGATAAAAATGAGTGGATAAAGGCTATGCAGGATGAGATGAGTTCTTTGAAAAAGAACAATACTTATGAGCTGGTGGAACTTCCAAAAGGCAGGAAGGTTTTGAAGAACAAATGGGCGTTCAAGCTGAAGAGAGATGACAGTGGAAAATTGATTAAGCACAAAGCACGGCTAGTGGTTAAAGGCATTGCGCTGACAAAGGGTATTGACTTCGCTGAAATCTTTTATCCAGTTGTGAAGATGACTTCTATTAGAGTTGTCTTGGGTCTAGTCGCCAGCATGGACCTTGAACTTGAGCAGATAGATGTGAAGACTGCATTTCTTCACAGTGATCTGAAAGAAGAGATCTACATGACTCAGTCGGAAGGGTTTGAGGTATAAGGAAAAGAACAGTTGGTTTGCAGGTTGAAAAAGAGTCTCTACGGGCTGAAACAAGTACCGAGGCAGTGGTACAAGAAGTTTGATTCATTTATGGTGCGTCATGGGTATCGGAGGACGGCTGCGGATCACTGTGTTTATATTCGTAAATTTGGTAACGACAAATTTATCATCCTTATTTTATATGTAGATAATATGTTGATAGTTGAACATGATAGTAAGATGATTGATAGGTTGAAAAGGAACATGTCAAAGACTTTTGACATGAAACACTTAGGTCCCACACGACAGATTTTGGGAATGCAATTATGTCGTGACAGGAATGCCAAGAAGCTGTAGTTGTCACAGGAGAAATATGTTGAACGGCTGCTAGCAAAGTTCAACATGAAAGATGCTAAGTCAGTTAGCATGCCTTTAGCCAATCACTTCAAGCTCAATAAGAGATTATGTCCCACTACAGATGAAGAAAATGAACGGATGACATCTGTTCTATACTCCTCAGCAGTTGGGGATCTAATGTATGCCATGGTGTGTACACGGCCAAACATTGCTCATGCAGTGGGTTTAGTGAGTAGATTTATTTCTAACCCTAGGAAAGAGCGTTAGGAAGCATTGAAGTGGATCTTTAGATACTTGAGAGGTACATCAGGTTTTTGCTTGTGTTTCGGAGGCTTAAAACCAGTATTTGAAGGCTTTACAGATGCTGATTTTGTAGGCGATCTTAATGTCGGTTGTCTACTTCTGGGTACTTATTTATTTTTGCAGGGGGAGCTATTTCTTGGCAGTCTAAGTTGCAGAAGTGTACAACATTATCTACAACCGAAGCAGAATACATAGCTGCTAATGAAACAGGGAAGGAGATGATTTAGTTGAAGAAATTTTTTCGAGAACTGGGTTTGAAGCAAGGAGAGTATGTAGTCTACTGTGATAGTCAAAGTGCTATGGATCTTAGCAAGAACACTACATACCATGCCCGCACGAAGCATGTCGATGTGAGATACCATTGGATTTGTGAGGTCATCGAAAAGAATCTCATGAAGTTGGAGAGGATTCATACTGACAAGAATCCCTCGAACATGATGACTAAGGTCGTGTCTAAGGGAAAGCTGGAGCTGTGTTCAGAGTTGGCAGGACTGGACTCCGTATACTCGCGCACAACAAGAATGGTAATGTTATGGAATTGGGATACGGGGCGTGTCAAACTATCATTCCATTCTAGGCACACAAATAATGTCTTCCAAGCAAAGATGATGTCTTATTCAGATGATCTAAGTATTGTTACTTGTGCTGCAGATGGCCAGGTAACCCAGGTTCCAAATGTGCAAATTCATACTTGAAAATGATTCCAGTTTTTGAAGAATGAGGACAAAGGGATTGATCAAAAAAGATTGCCTTATAAAGCGGAGAAGTAGGTGGTGAAGTAGCTGGAAGTAGAGGAGAAAATCTGAAAAGGGATGAGAGAAAACGGATGAGGAAAAGTTGGATTCATGGTATATATATAGCGAAGAAGGACGGTAGCGTCGCCCACGCCCATACTTATTTTGGGTGACGCTATCATCCCTTGTAAAAAAATGAGACGGCCAATTACGGTTCATTTTGGACGACGCATAAGCCATTTACTTGTTTCATTATTTCGTGCAACGGCCAATTACGGTTCATTTTTCGGTAAAATCCTTAAAATAAAACATTAAAAATGGAATAAGTAAATGGCTTATTCATAGTGGGAGCTACATTGAATCTTACTCCCGATCTAACAACGTGTTTGGACCTAGGGAAACTTGGAGCTAATGATTTGGTTAACAAGTAAATTAAGGTTAACTAACAGTTCTTATGTTCTTTATCCTAGCCAATTACAGCTGAACAGAGTTAAGAGTTAACAGAGGAGGATCTATTTAGCAACGTGAAATCTCTCTCCTGTCTCATTTTATGCAAGAAGAGTTCCGTGTTTAGGTGTCAGAATGGATGGGTTAGAAGTGCTAAAGATGAGGACTGTTACAACAAGATTAGAACTGATGTTTCGATGCAGTTTTGCAAGGCCAGAGATCTGACCGACTCTCTTGGGTTTGCACAGTAGACAAGGCCATCACGTGCTGCTTTAAAACGCAAGGTGGATAATCCTTTGCTTAATATATCTGCAGTTTGGTTTATGGAGGAAATGAATTGAACTCCCAATTTTTCACTTGCACCACATTGTTCATTAACAAAATGAACCTCAACCCAACCAACCAAGCTTTCCAACGGCATCTAGTCCTCACATTTACACTACAAGATATGTGCATCTAAAAAGAAAATCCAGCAGCACAATCTTTATCAACATAATTTCAGCAGCTGGGTTGCTTCGATTCTTTACCCAGATCCATTACAGGGCCCTTGGGAGTATGAATTCACTTCCATAGTCCGGTGACCACTCATGGAAAAATATTGATCGATTACTATGTGACAACCTGCTGAGGTTGATAAGATGACCACACAATTTGATTCATGACCAATGGATCGAGTTCAATTTTATAAGAAAATGACCCCATAGTAGAAACTAGAAGATTAGAATCTTTTGATTAGCTTATTTCCATTTGCACTTTAATTAAACCGATCTGCATACATACCACAAAGCAGCTGTGTGAGTTTGCCTTATGTTAATTGTTCAATTTAGAATCAAAGCATCCAGATCATCAACCATTTTCATTTTCATATTCATGGCACACGTCCCTGAAATCGAACGGATTGGATGATCGTTACCCTCATTAATCTCATAGGAGTTTTCCTTGCTTTAACATTTCACTTTAATTTTCATTTCTTTTAAGAGGAAAGGACAAGTGCCAACTTAGAAAAACTAGAAAAATTAGAGATCCTGAGAGCCTTTTGACAGAAAAAATTCATACATTAAAATCTAGTATGAGCAGCAAATAGACGTGTAGCCATTTATATGTGGCTTTAAGATAGACCACCTAGTATGTGATACAAACTGACACGTATCCATCTATTTAGGTTTAAGATAGAGTAAGAATTAAAGCATGGACTGCTATAGTTATGCGTTCACCCATAACTGGGCTTGGAGATAATCAATTACTTTCTTGCCCACTTGAAAGGCCTTGGCCAGAATATCATCTGAGATGGGCGGCTTCGATCCAAACACGGAGTTAGCAATGGTGATCACACCTGGGTTCTGACTGTTGAGAGCGGAAATGGCTACGGCCGGGGTGTGGCCTATATTAGCTTGGAAGTGAATGAGGCCTATTGGGAAGACAAACACATCTCCCTTGTTGAGGACCTTGCTTATCAGGGTATTATTATTCTGGTTGGAGAGGACGAAGCCGACGTAGAGCATCCCTTCAAGGACCGTCAGTATCTCTGTGGCACGTGGGTGCGTGTGAGGAGGGTTCTCTCCATAAGGCGCAAAGTCTAAGCGAGCCAAAGAGACCCCAAGAGTGTTGAGTCCCGGTATCTGGTTTACAAGGGCATTGGTCGCATTGAACCCAACTTTGTTCATGGTGTTGCTCGGTTTGTCGAAGCCTGATAAGAAGAAATCATTTTGCGTAACCTCCTTTACGGCTTTGCAGACGAACCCATTCACCAACACTGCAAAATCAAATTGTAGCAATTATATTATATCCAAGCAAAAGTATTGAATTTGCGCAAACACCTTTAGCCGACTAAGATAAAATACAATACAAATCACGTGTACCTTTTGAGTTAAGATCAGCGACGCAAATGTCCTGTAAAGGACTGGGATCGTAGGCGTAAACAAGTGAGGAAGTGATGGAAAAGAGGACTACAAGGATGTGAGCAACCATCTTCATCATCTTCAAGTATAGAGTATAGATGAAGAAGAGGTGCTGTGAGGATGAGAATTAAGGATAGAGAGGACCCATATATATAGGGAGATATATGGTCCGTGGCACATGAATTTTATTGAAATAGTCTTTGTTTTTAATACAATTAATAGTGAAAGACTACCAACAAGGTCAACTTCTCGTTTAAGCTACTGATCACATGATTCTCTCACTGCAACGGCCAACCTCCATTTTTATATCAATATTCTTTGTAATAGTCAAGCATGGGAGAGTTGGTCAAAGTCTATATACTTCTTCCTGTATAGTAGTGGAAATGATCTTCAGACAATGATAACGGTGCAGAGAACAAAAACCATAGAAGTGATTTTAAATATTGTATGGTCGTTTTGGCTGCTCGTTATGAATGGTTCAAGGGATGGAAGGGAGGCACTGCAAGCAGTCTGCTGAATTCATAAATCACAAGGTAACGACTTGGCATCTACACGAAAACTCAAACCAAATTGTCGCAGCAGCCCTGATGGACCTAATCCATCTCTGCTTTTCAAATATTTCATGGCCAAGGAAACCTTCTGTTTTGCTGACTACTTCCATGGATGCATTTTAGGTGACCTGGTCTGCATAGTGGTGCAGGGTTAGCTAGACATGTTGGGGGCACATTCTCTGGTGATCTACATGATTGATTTGATGGGCTGAGGCCTTCGTGAAAACAATACAATATTAAAATATATTAACCCATTGATCTTTTGCCCATGATCAGTTTATTATATATTATAGACTATAAATGTAATTTGATCTGCACTGTATATTTTTTTGGTCTTTGTCTGAAGGGTTAACCCTTTGAACGGGGATTCGGGCTAATCCAATTAGATCAATGGTCTAGATGAACAAATCATGCGCTCCACACGTTCCGGATTTCCCAGGCTCCTTTTCATCAATCTTCTGGAGCAGATCGGGTTTTGATTTCTCTAGAATCATTTAAAAAATATGGATATTTTCGACGCGTAATTGCAGTCGCAGAATCCAACTATTTTTCAAAAGGAAGATGCCTATCCTCACTTGAAGGCAAAAAAAAAAAAAAAAAAAAAAAAGGAGCAAGTCCTAGCTCTTGAAAAGCTTGAAAAATTCACAGAACAAATCTAAGTACATCTTCATTTAATCAATTCCTTGTCGAGGGCAAAAAAAAAAAAAAAGTCGTCCTAGCTCTTGAAAAACATGAATAATTCACAGAACACATCTAAGTACATCATTATTTAATCAATTCCTTGTCAAGGATTCAATATTGCACGCATTTCAATTTTTAAATTTCAAGTATATTGTGATTTTGTACCCCCAGGGCCCACCCAAATATAGTCCCACCATGGCACACGTTCTTTTGTTCTTTCGAGTTTCATCACAATTACTTACAGACCATAGGGTTTGGATCCTTCAGTGGTTCCAATAGCTAATAAACAAACTCACCTGAGTGACTCGAAGGCATTGTTGTCAAATGGGTAGGAAAGCTGCCTCTGCCACTTTTCCTCCTGTAGGAGAGGAGGAAAAGCTGCAGTTCCTGCTTTACCGCTGAACAATGCAGAGGTAAGCTGTATTTGCAACTTTGATCCTCGATGCAGCCATAAAAGCCCACCCCCTACCCTCCTTCCTTTTTCTTTGATTTTGGTTTGTGATGAGTACAGTTTTCAATTGTCTCGAACCAGCCCACCCCATACAGAAAATCCTCGCAATTGTAGATATGTAATTTCATAGTTTTACATGTTAAGAATGAAAAATCTGCAGTAAAAACAGATCCGATAAAGAAAGGGTGGCAATTCCTAGGTTGACCTCAATCCAACCAGGGGACTCCGTTGACATTCTGTTGACATTTCAAACGTGCATAATAAATGGGCCAGGTTCATTTGGGTCCATACTTGTGAGTTGACCCATCCCAAGCAACTCATTTCACTCCACGAACTATCAGTCCAACTTAAGCCGAACTTGCTAACTTGGGTTTGGATCATTGTTGTCCATGGACGGGGCCTTAATGTTAGAGAAATATTGTGGGAAGGGACCAAAGTAAAAAAAAAAAAAAAAAACACATACTAATTATCATAATTTCCAAGGGTTTCTTTGAAATTTTACAAGTAGGGTGGGGGCTTCAGCCCCCGGACCCTTGTACTTGAGCCCACCACTGTTGTTGTCAATATCGTTTCGGACACCATTTATGGTTGGGCCTCCAAAATGAAAAGTTTCGTCCAATTCGGAACTTCGGCAAAACTTTTCGGAATTATTTTGGGGTAAATATAAAAGTAATATATTTATATATATATATGTAGAAAAATAAAAAAAATAAGAAATAAGGATTTAATCCATTCTAAAAAAACTTTTTGGAATTACATTCTCTGAAAAATATAAGAAATAAAAAGAATATATATGTATAACTTTTAAAAAAGTATTAGCTAATTATGTCGAATTTCATTTCAAAATGTGATTTTCGGTAGAAATCCGAAATTTCGGCCGAAATGGACCGAAATTTAAAATGAAATTTTTTTGCAAAATTTTGTTTCGGGGACTTGACCAAAAAGAAAAGATTTTGTCCATTTCAGCCCAAACGTTACAAAATCAATAACTATTGTCAAAAGATTTTAATAGAAACTATATGCCTGCAGAATTTAAACTCATTAGATCATCACAAAACTATAACTGTAATTTGATCTGCACTGTATATTTTTCTGGTCTTTGTCTGAAGGGTTAACCCTTTGAACGGGGATTCGGGGTAATCCAATCAAATCAATGGTCTAGATCAACAAATCATGGGCTCCACATGTTCCGGATTTCCCAGGCTCCTTTTCATCAATATTCTGGAGCATATCCGGTTTTTATTCTCTAGAATCATTTAAAAATTATGGGTATTTCCTACAAGTAATTGAAGTCGCAGAATCCTCACTTGAAGGCCAAAAAACAAGTCCTAATTCTTGAAAAGCATGAATATTTCACATAACACATCTAAGTACATCTTCATTTAATCAATTCCTTGACAAGGGTTCAATACTGCACACATTTCTATTTTTAAATTTCAAGTATATTATGATTTTGTACCCCTAGGCCCAACCATGGTACACGTTCTTTTGTTCTTTCGAATTTGATCATAATTACTTACATACTATAGGGTTTGGATCCTTCAGTGGTTCCAATAGCTAATAAACGAACTCACCTGAGTAACTCAAACGCATAGTTGTTAAAAGGGTGGGAAAGCTTACGGGAGGAAAAGCTGCAATCGCGCTAACCCCCCCCCTCCCTCCCCACTTTTTCTATGAGTTTGGTATGTGACAAGTACATTTTTTGGCTGCCTTGAACTAGCCCTCCCTATTTACAATGCGTTTACTTGATTATTAATATAATATGATATGAAAAATTATCACAATTATAGATGTGTAATTTCATAGTTTTATATCTTAAAAATGAAAAATCTGCTATAAAAATTGATCCAGTAAAGGGAGGGTGGCAATTCCTCGGTTGACCTCAATCTAACCCGACGACTCCGTTGACATTTCCAACCTGAATAATAAATGGGTCAGGTTCATTTGGGTCCATACTTGTGAGCTGGCCCAATCCAAGCTCATTTCACTCGACAACCTATCAGTCCGATTCAAACCCAATCTATTAATTTGGGTTTGGGTTTGGGTCATTGTTGTCAATATCGTTTCAGACGCCATTATGTTCTAGCCTCGAAAATGAAAAGTTTTGTCCCACTCATAACTTCAGCAAAACTTTTTGAAATTACATTTTGGGAAAATCAAAAATTAAAACAAGAAAAACTTTTTATAAAATATAAGAATCTATATGTTTAAAATTTTGAAAAAGAAAAAAATAAATAATTATGTGAACTTTTTTTTCAACCAAAATGGACTGAAATTTAAAATAAAAAACTTTATGTGAAATTTTGCTTTGTGGACTTGACTAAAGCGAAAAATTTCGGTGATTTCGGTCAAAACGGGACAAAATTAATAACTGTGGTCAAAAGAACTTAATAGAACCTACATGTTCGCAAAATTTAAACTCATTAGAAAATCATGACCCCATAATCTAAGGCCCTCAAATTTAATGCGATTTTAGAAATCATTATATTTTTAGATTTTCAATCTAATGGTGAGTAACAATTTACTAAACAAAAAACTTGGGCTTGTGCTAACTCAATTGCGGGTCATAGTTTGGAGGATTGGGATTGAAAGGATTATCAGGCTAACCAAATCACACCAATGGGCTAGATTACCAATTCATGGAATCACATGTATCAGATTTTCCAGAGTAGATTGGTTTTAAAAATTCTAGAATCATTAAACAAATATGGGTATTTGTTACACGTAACTGCAGTTGCAGAATTTATTTCTTCTTCACAAAAGGAGAACATCTATCGTCACTGGGCCCCAAGAACTAGTCCTAGCTCTCGAAAAGCATGAATATTTCAAACAACAGAGCTGCCTTTAATCAATTCCTTGTCAATGCATGGCTCGACTGCGCAAATTATAATTTTTAAATTTAAGTATATTGTGCTTTTCTACCCCTGGGCGTATGTCCGCATCTCCTGCCATGTTCTTTGGAGTTTGGTTTGGTCAATAGCTACATCAGAATTTTGATGGAAATGGAACTATACTAATTAACGAACTCACCTGAGCGACTCGAAGGTATAGTTGTCAATACAGTGGGAAAGCTAATTGTGCAACTTTTCCTCCCGTATGTAAGAGAGGAGGAAAAGCTGCATTCTCTACTTTACCACAAAGTAATATGGCAGTAAAGCTCACTTGCAACTTTGTTCTTAATAAAGCGGTAAAACCCCCTCTTCTTCTTCTTCTTCTTCTTCTTTTTTATCCCGGCCAAGGCGGCTGGGACCCCACCAAAGAGAGGGGTCCCAACTCCCAAGAGAGGAATTGGGACCCAAAAGAGAGCCCACATTCACGTGGAAAAGCAGCCCATTCAAGTGAGAAGGAAACCCGCACAAACGGAAAGAAAGCAGGAAGCAGTGATGTACCTGGGGTTCCAAGTAAGAACCGACGCGGGTAAGGAGCCGTTCTTCTGATAAGTTCAGTGTTTGGCTGCATTGAACCAACCCGGCCCGTTTACAATGTGTTTACATTGGTCAAGCTTGGCTCACATCATTTACTTCTAATCTTTAGGTTCAATTTTGGCGAACATTTTCAATTCTATTACTAAAATAGGCAAGATTATGTTTGCTTATTCATGTTGGCGTGAGGTTGGCAGATTGAATACTTAGAATGGAACTCAACATCAATTCCAACCCATTTTCTAATGTTCTTTCTACTCCTCATAAAAATAATAATTTTCCAATGAGCACATTGGTGTCAAAACAAACCTTGAATTGCATGACCAAATTTGGGCCAGACAACAAGCTAGGAAGTGGCACCTCTTAATTAGCCTACCAAACCATTTTATAATAGATACAATTAGAAATCATGTTTTTAAGAGAAGGAATAAAAAGCCCTCAAAAGATTCGACTTTTTTCAAATTAAAGGCTATTTGTATCATTTGCTAAAAGAATTTTGAGTAAAATGACTCTTTATAAATTAAAGAAGTTAATTAAGGACTTAAAAACAGTTCTCAAAACTGTTGGGAATTTTGGGAATTAAGCCAAAAGGCAAAGGGCATTGGACAAATTTCTGCATAAATGTGTATAAGTTTCGGTTGTGGATCCATTGGACTTGAACCCGTTGTTAACTAGGCCTAAACAATGAACCAAAACCCGATTATGAATCAAGCCCAAAATCCATGCCTAGTATCCAAGGTCCATTGATAGCCTAGTTGCAAGTCATTTTCTATGGCTATGAATGGGCTTAATCCCTCCCCAATCAGTCTAACTCCACATCTTCCAAAATCCAACAATGCTAAAGTCGAGATTGTTCATTAGAATGTACCAAGGTCAAGTAAAGGTTAGAAGGCTATATCAATACAAATTCAAAGCAGGGATTGAACCCTCATCGAACCAGGGCCCTTTTCAGATTGACAAGGCTTGAGCCTCCTATAATAGGTGACATTTGCAACTCTTCCTCCGTCAATAGGGTGGGAAAGCTGCCTTTGCAACTTTTCCTCCCGTAAGAGCAAAGGAAAAGTTGCATTTGCTATTTTACTATTGATCAATGCACTCCTTTTTTTTTTTCCTTTGAGGTTGGTTTGTGACAAGTCCAGTTTTTGGATGCCTTGAACCAGCATGCTCCATTTACAATGTTTTTACATGTTTGTTAATATAATATGATACGGGAAAATCTCACATTTGTAGATGTGTAGCTTTATAGTTATATATGTTAAAAATTACGAAATCTACTATAAAAACTAATCCAGTAAAGGAAGGGTGGCAATTCCTGAGTTGACATCAATCCGACGTGGGGACTCCAGTTAGACCCTTTTTATTTCAAGGTGGGATAGAGTCATTCTGTTCACATTTCCAACCTGAATAATAAAAGGGTCAAGTTCAGTTGGGTCCATACTTGTGAGCTAGCCCAACCCAAGCAACTCATTTCACTTAGCGACCTATCAGTTCAACTAGGACCCAACCTGTTAATTTGGGTTTGGGTCATAGTTGTCAAGATCGTTTCAAACCCCATTTCGGCCTAGCCTCTAAAATCAAAAGTTTCGTCCGATTTGAAACTTCAGTGAAACTTTTCGGAATTACAAATCGGGGAAATATAAAAACAATATATTTATATATGCATAGAAAAATAAGAGGATTTTACCGAAAAAAGAACCATATTTCGTCGTTGCGCCAACTAATGAAAAGTATTTTCCAATGCACAAACGTGGTTGTTAGGCATGGTGTTGTTTTTCTTTTTTAAACTTTGAGACCAGTGATGCTAGCGTTGCTCAAGTTAAAATGAAGCGACACTAGTTACCCTCATTTGCTCCCATTTTTTCAGTTCTTCTGACCATTGGCCAAACGGGGCGTGTCAAACTATCATTCCATTCTGGGCACACAAATAATGTCTTCCAATCAAAGATGATGTCTTGTTCAGATGATTGGAGTATTGTTACTTGTGCTGCAAATGGCCAGGTGACCCAGATTCCAAATGTGCAAATTCATACTTGAAAATGATTCCAATTTTTGAAGAATGAGGACAAAGGGATTGATCAAGAAAGATTTCCTTATATAGCAGAGAAGTAGGTGGTGGAGTAGCTGGAAATAGAGAAGAAAGTCTGAAAAGGGATAAGAGAAAACGGATGATGAAAAGTTAGATTCAAGGTATATATATATAGCGAAGAGGGACGCTAGCGTTGCCCATACTTATTTTGGGTGACGCTATCGTCCCTTGTAAAAAAAAAATGAAACAACCAAATACGGTTCATTTTGGGCAATGCATAAGCCATTTACTTGTTTCATTATTATGAGCAACTGCCAATTACGGTTCATTTTCCATTAAAATCCTCAAGATAAGATATAAAAAATGAAACAAGTAAATGGCTCATTCATAATGGGAGCTACATCGAATCTTACTCCTGATCTAACAACGTGTTTGGACCAAGGGAAACTATAGGTTCTAATGATTTGGTTTACAAATAAATTAGGGTTAACTAATAGTTCTTATGTTCTTTATCATAGCCAATTACAGCTTAACAGAGTTAAGAGTTAACAGAGAAGGATCTAGGCAGCAATGTGAAATCTCTCTCTTGTCTCAGTTTTATGCAAGAGGAGTTCTGTGTTTATATGTAAGAATGGATGGGTTAGAAGTGCTAAAGATGAGGACTGTTACGATAAAATTAGAACTGATGTTTCAATACAGTTTTGCAAGGCCAAAGATCTAACCGACTCTAGTGGGTTTGCGCAGTAGATACGGCCATCACGTGCAGCTTTAAAGCGCAAGGCGGATAATCATTTGCTTAATATATATGAAGTTTGGTCTAAGGAAGAAATGAATTGAACTCCCAATTCTTTACTTGAAACATGTTGTTCACTAACAAAATGAACGTCAATCCAACCAACCAACCAAGCATTCCCCACAGCATCTAGTCCTCACATTTACACTACAAGATAGGGGCATCCGAAAAGAAAATTGAACAGCGCAGTCTTTATCTATATAATTTCATTAGCTGGGTTGCATCGATTCTTTGCCCGGATCCATGATAGGGCCCTTGGGAGTATGAATTCACTTCCGTAGTCTGGTGACCACTCATGGCAAAAAATAGAATGATTACTATGTGACAACTTGCTGAGGCTGATAAGATGATCACACAATTTGATTCATGTCCAATGGATCGAGTCCAAAGTTAAAAGAAAATGACCCCATAGTAGAAACTAAAAGATTAGAGATTTTTCATTAGCTTATTTCCATTTGCACTTTAACTAAACCGATTTGCATACATACCACAAAGCAGCTGTGTGACTTTGCCTTATATTAATTGTTCAACTTAGAATCAAAGCATCCAGATCATCAACCATTATCATTTCCATATTCACGGCACAGGTCCCTGAAATCGGTAAAATTGGATGATCGCAGCCCCCATTGATTTTATAGGAGATTTTCTTGCTTTAACATTTCACCATAATTTTCATTTCTTTTAATAGGAAAGGGCAAGAACCAACTTAGAAAAACTAGAACATTGGAGATCTTGAGAGCCTTTTGACAGACAAAATTTACTTTTTATAATCTAGTATACGAAGCAAACAGACATGTACAGGCATTTATATATGAGTTTAAGATAGATAAGCTAGTATGTGAAACAAACTGTACTTATCCAATTATTTATGTTTAAGATGGAGCAACAAATAAAGCAATGTTAGGATCGGAAACACACGCATGATCTACGAAACAATCACACAATCAATCCATGAGATACGGATTTACGTGGTTCAGCAAGATTGCCTACGTCCACGGGAGATTCACGCCGTTTACAATTATTGGAGATTCCCACAAGAGTACAAGCACTCACTGTCTCTCTTGTTCTTTCTCAATATCACCCTCTTAATTACAATATTCTCACCACCCAGTATAAATATATGAAACCCCTAAACCTCTAGACACCCACAACCGTCGGATCTGGCCTTATAACAAATGGACCAGATTAAACCGACAAATTACATATAAACCCCTGTAATAAATAAAGTCTAGATCAGGCTTCACCAACCCATCAATCTCCCACTTGAAGACTGGTCATACTGAATGCCTTTGACAATAACAGAACACGGCTAAGAATCTCGATTCCTCATCTTCATGCTTGAAGACTAACTAAAGCCGAGCACTACTTTAGTTTCTCTGTAGTCACCACCTTTGTGAACATGTCTGCAAGATTCTCACTTGATAAAATCTTCTCCAGTTTCAACATTTTCTCTTTCAAAAGCCACCATATGAAGTGATATCTGATCCGAATGTATTTGGTTTTCGGATGAAAGGTTGAATTCTTTACAAGATGAATTGCATTCTTACTATCACTGTAAAGTTTGCAGGACTCTTGCTTCTTACCCAACTCTTTCATTAACTCCTGTAACCAAATCATTTCCTTACTAGCTTCTGTAGCGGCAACATACTCTGATTCTGTTGTTGAAAGTGCAACGACGTCCTGTAGCTGTGACTTCCAACTAATTGCTGCACCACCCAATGTGAAGACATATCCTGTAGTGCTTCTGCTTTTATCAAGATCTCCTGCCAAGTCCGAATCAACATAGCCATGCAATTTGATCTCTGATCCTCCAAAACACAATGATGCATTAGTGGTGACTCTCAAATATCTAAGAATCCACTTAATTGCCTCCCAATGCGTTTTTCCGGGGTTACTCATAAATCTGCTTACAACTCCCACTGCATGAGCAATGTCTGGTCTAGTGCAAACCATAGCATACATCAAGCTGTCAACAGCTGAAGCATATGGGACCTTGGACATGTTCTCCTTCTCCTGTTTTTATCTTAGGAGATAACTCTTTTGAAAGTTTGAAGTGGCTGGCTAGTGGAGTGCTAACTGGCTTACCATTCTGCTTGTTGAACCTGTTTAGAACATTTTCAACATATTCTGCCTGAGACAACTTCAATGTTCAATTTCATGTCTCTGCTAATTCTCATGCCGAGAATTTGATTTGCAGCACCCAAATCCTTCATTTCAAATTCCTATGATAATTGTTTTTTCAAATTGTTTATTTCATGCATATTTGAACTTGCAACAAGCATATCATCTACGTACAAGAGTAGAATAATATAACAGTCATCAAAACTTTTGAAATAACAACAATGGTCTGAATGACACCGTTTGTAACCTGTGTTGCACATAAACCTGTCAAATTTAAGATACCATTGTCTTGGGACTTGCTTTAAACCTATAAACTCTTTTTGAGCTTACACACCATTTCCTCCTTTTCTGGTACAGCATATCCCTGTGGCAGATGCATATAGATGTTTTCTTCCAAATCACCATGGAGAAATGTTGTTTTCACATCTAATTGCTCAAGATGTAAATCTTCTACTGCCACAATACTCAAAACACTTCTGATTGCGTTCAATTTAACCACAGGAGAAAATAACTCAGAGTAATCAATACCTGCCTTCTGTTGGAAGCCTTTTACAACTAATCTGGCTTTGTATCGCTTGCTACCGTCATGTTCTTCCTTCAATTTGTACACCCACTTGTTGTGCAATGCTTTCTTTCTATCAGGCAACTAAACTAAGTCCCATGTCTGATTTGATAACAAAGATTGCATCTCATCTTCCATGGCTTGTTCCCACCTATCCCGAGTTTCAACCTGCAATGCTTCTTCATAACATTCTGGCTCACCACCATCAGTTAACAACAAGTAAAACAAAGAAGGTGAATAACGCTGAGTAGGCTTAGGAGTCCTAGATGACCTTCTTACCGGGGCAGGTGTTTGAGGGTCCACCTGCGAGTTTTCATTTTCATGTACTTCAGGTACATCATTTTCAGAAATGTCATCCAGCTCTAAATATTCATTGCTGTCCTCCTGCACCTTGTCCTTGTTTTTATGCATCACTTTCTCATTGAATATTAGATTTCTGCTTCTAATGATTTTTCTATTTTCATCATCCCAGAAGCGGTAACCAAACTCATCAGAGTCATATCCAATGAAAGTGCATTTCCTAGATTTAGAATCTAGTTTGTCTATTTTTTCAGCATCAACATGAACATAGGAGATACAACCAAATACTTTTAAGTGTGAAAGGTTTACCTCTTTTCCAGTCCAAGCTTCCTCTAGTAGTCCACCATCCAAAGATACTGAAGGCCTCCGATTGATTAAGTATGCAGTAGTATTCACTTTTTCTGCCCAAAACTGCATGGGCAATCCAGCATGTATCCTCATACTTCTGGCACGCTCAACAATTGTCATGTTCATACGCTCTGCAACACCATTTTGCTGTGGTGTATTAAGAATGGTCTTCTCTCGCTTAATGAAATTTTTGGCACAGTACTCCTCAAATTCTTTGTTGCAGTACTCTCCCCCATTATCAGACCTTAGGCATTTCAGTTTTAAACAGGTGTCATTTCAACCAAAGATTTCCACTTCTTGAAAAAATCAAACACGTCAAACTTGTGTTTCATAGGATATACCGACAATTTTCTTGTAGCATCATCAATGAATGTAACAAAGTAAGAAGACCCACCAAGAGAAGGTACTTGAGTTTGTCCCCATACATCCGTGTGTACTAGTTCCAACCTTTCTGACTTCGGTGGCCTGCCTATTTTAGAGAAAGTAACTTTCTTCTGCTTTTTGAAAACACAGTCTTCACAGAACTCTAAGTCCAAAGACTTGAGTCCTTCCAGCTTACCTTTAGAATGAAGAATCTTCATCCCTTTCTCACTCATATGTCCGAGTCTATAGTGCCATGTGTTTGAATCAATGCCTTTATATGCAACTGCAAGTGAACTTGTAGAGCTGTTAGTCCAGTAAAGAGTTCCCTCTTTCTTACCGCAAGCAACAACCATACTCCCTTTTGTAACTTTCCAGAAATCATATGCAAAAACAGTTACATGACCAGAGCTAGCAGGTTGACCAACTGATATAAGGTTTCTTTTCAGGCTGGGTACATGCCTAACATCATTCAATTGCCATATACCGATGTTTGGCAATTTAACCTGAACATCTCCCTTGCCAATTATGTCACAAGGTTCATCATCACCAAGATAAACTTTTCCAAAGTCACCTTGTACATAATTTTTGAGATATTCTCTATGTGCAGTAGCATGAAAGGACGCACCAGAATCTATAACCCAAGATTCAGATTTGTAATCAAAAGCAAGAATTAAAGCATCTCAAACAGTATCACCTGTGACATTTGCGGAAGCTTCATTGTCCTTATTACTGTTCTTTTGCTTGTTTTTCTTTGGTGGAGCTTTGCAGTTCTTTTTCAGATGTCCTTTCTTGCCACAATTCTAGTAGTCGATCTTGCCTTTTGACGATCTTGACTTGCTCCTTGGTTTTAATCTTCCACGGTTTTGCTCTATCTCAGATGATCTTCCTCTGTTTTCCACATTCAATGCACTTCCTGATGATTCACCTGAAGGTTTCCTGTGAATTTTCTCATCGAGGATAGCACTCACAACATCATCAAATTTCAGTGTGGTTGATCCTGAAGAATTACTCAGTGATATAACCATACCATTCCAACTGTCTGGTAAAGAAGATAAAACCAACAAAGCCCAAATTCCATCTTCGAATTGTACGTTAACCGAGGATAACTGGCTCATTACCATGTTAAACTCGTTCAGGTGTTCAGCAACAGCCCCACCTTCAACCATCTTCATGTTAAACAACTTTCTCATTAAGAAAACTTTATTTGATGCGGAAGGTTTTTTATACATTCGTGATAGGGCATCCATGACATCTTTAGTGGTTTTCTCCTTTGATATATTGAATGTAACAGACTTTGATAGAGAGAGACGAACTATACCTAAGGCTTTCCTATTGAATACCTCCCATTCTGCATCTGACATTGTTGCCGGTTGCTTGGCTTTTCCCCTAAGCGGCAAGTAGAAATTCTTCTGGTAGAGGAGATCTTCAATCTGCATCTTCCAGTACGTGAAGTTCGTGCCATTAAACTTCTCAATTGTGAGCTTTGTGTCGTCTGTCATTGCTCCCATTCAAACCAAGCTCAATCTAGTTGATGAATTTCTCTGCCTGTCAAACTGTCAATCCGTTCCATCTATCTTATAGATCTCATCGATACGAATCCAACAAAAAAAAACAGAGCGCAATTCTGAGTTCGGATGGCTTCAGAAATCAAGAATCAAATCTAGCCATTGATTCTAGTCAAACTCCCTGACCGTACGGATGACGTCAACGTCTGGATGCTTCTGGGCTTCTGTGAAACGGGTCGGGCTGGACTTGACACGAACTGACCCAAGTTTGGACCTGACTTAGAAATACTGCTGGGCTTCTGGAGTGGGTGGGCCGGACCTGACCTGCAGTGGACTTGGCCAAATACAGCTGGGCTTCCCTGGAGCAGACGGGTTAGACCTGACCTGGAACTGACCCGCAATGGGTTCTTCTTCTTCCTCATGAAATCCGCAACAGAGAGACAAGAAGGGGGCAGCCCTTCCTCCTTCCTAGTCTTCCGCGGCAACGATGGACAATGGGCGACGTGAAGCGAGGCGACGACGACGGCGGTGAGGATCTCCGGCGACGGCTATGGCGACGATGGGCACGAGAGCAGTCCCAGAACCTGTTGACGATGGGCGATGGCCGCAAAGACAGAACTGAGTTCTTCCTTTTCGACAACGGCGAATCACTGCTGATGAGAGACGACAGCGGTAACTCTGGCAGAGGTACACACAGCCACAACGATTTCGAAACCTTTGTCTTCTTCTTCTTTGTTGCGATGAATCCTAGCCAGAAGCCGTCTGCGATTTACAGCAACAATCCGAACCTTCTGATTTGTGTGGCAAAATCAAGAGGTCCAGACGATCTCTTCTCCTGGATTAATCCCAATCCCGATCGTGATTGCGCTCAACGCCAAGCCCTAGGAAAATCCTTGGCTCTAGCTCTGATACCAATTGTTAGGATTGGAAACACACGCACGATCTACGAAACAATCACACAATCAATCCACGAGATACGAATTTATGTGGTTCGGCAAGATTGCCTACGTCCACGGGAGATTCATGCCTATTACAATTATTGGAGATTCCCAAAAGAGTACAAGCACTCACTGTCTCTCTTGTTCTCTCTCAATATCACCCTCTTAATTACAATGTTCTCACCACCCAGTATAAATATATGAAACACTAAACCTCGAGATACGAATTTATGTGGTTCGGCAAGATTGCCTACGTCCACGGGAGATTCATGCCTATTACAATTATTGGAGATTCCCAAAAGAGTACAAGCACTCACTGTCTCTCTTGTTCTCTCTCAATATCACCCTCTTAATTACAATGTTCTCACCACCCAGTATAAATATATGAAACCCTAAACCTCTAGACACCCACAACCGTCGGATTTGGCCTTATAACAAATGGACCAAATTAAACCGATAAATTACAGATAAACCCCTGTAATAAATAAAGTCTAGATCAGGCTTCACCAACCCATCAAGCAAGACTGCTTTTATGTATTCACCCAAAATTGGGCCTGAAGATAATCAATTATTTTCTTGTCCACTTGAAAGCCCTTGGCCAGAATATCGTCGGAGATGGGCGGGTTCGATCCAAACACGAAGTTAGTAATGGTGATTACTCCTGGGTTCTGACTGCTGAGACCATAAATCACTACTGCTGGTGTGTCGCCAACATTTGCTTGGAAGTGAATGAGGCCTATTGGGAAGACAAACACATCACCCTTGTAGAGGACCTTGCGTATCAGGGTATTATTATTCTGGTTGGAGAGGATGAAGCCAACAAAGAGTGTCCCTTCAAGGACTGTCAGTATCTCAGTGAAGCATGGGTGTGTGTGAGGAAGGTTCTCCCCATAAGGGGTAAAGTCTAAGCGAACCAAAGAGACCCCAAGAGTGTTGAGTCCTGGTATCTGGTTTATAAGGGCATTGGTTACATTGAACCCAACTTTGTTCATGGTGTTACTAGGTTTGTTGAAGCCTAATAAGAAGAAATCATTTGTCGTGACCTCCTCTACGGCTTTTCAGATGAACCCATTCACCAACACTACAAAATCAAATTGTAACCATTATATTATATCCAAGCAAAAGTATTGAATTTGCACAAACACCCTTAGCCGATTAAGATAAAATACACTGCAAATTAAGCTTACCTTCTGACATGACCCGAGCCCGAGATTAAGATTAAAATCGAGTTAACCCCAAGTCGCGTTCATACTTACTCCCGTGAACTTCGAATCAAACGGAATTCACAAGGGATATCAAATACTTATTTATGCAGAAATATATACAATGCTTTATACAAATTATATAATGTAAAATAAAATTACATTTACACTATATAAAAACATCCAATTGCATATTTAAATACAATGCAAGGATGACTATGAAACGTTTCAAAACAAATTCTCTTTCAAAGTTTTCCTTTCTGTCAACGTTTCAAATATCATACTCGTATGATATCACATCATCTTTACTCAGCTAGTCCTCCTGGAGGATTTGGAGCAGTCTCCTCCGCTGGTGTGCGGCCTTGGCAGGACCGGCATGGGTAGCTGGGCCTGTAATGCCATCAATAACATTGTAAATACGATGATTCAGCAATGTATAAATAGATCTATGATCACAAATGCTCAATTACATATTTAATCTATCTAAATTCAGTGTTAGACAATAAAATTAAAATTCAGAATCAATAAAAGTTTTTATTAAAAAAATTGACAACTACAATAGCATTTCATTTCAAATCACATCTTCTCTAAAAGGAAGGAATCATCTTCCGTAAAAGGAATGAATCATTTTACAAATGTCAAATATTATGGGATTTTTCAGTGCCCGGGCCAGGGACTACTAACATCACCACGAAGCTCCGGAACACTCCCAAATCATTTATAGAAGTAGGAATAACTCTAATGAGCATTAACAAAATCACTATGTAATGCCAGACTCAAGAATTCATACAATTTAACATATTTAATCCGTTTCAATTTCAAATTAACGGATTCAATTCAATAGACAATTCTTTTCAATTCAATTTAATTTATAGTCCACTTCGGAAATAATTCAATTCATTTTAAATTCAATTAATACCAACCATTCAGGTGTAATCATCGATTATCTAATGTACGTGTTATTCTCGATGGACACCACATTTATATAAGTTTGTACATTAAAGTCCCCTTAATTAACAGCTGTGGAGGTAACAACCTTGACATAATCAATTGGCTCTTTACCAGAAACATGCAGGAATTAATCTGAAATTTCCACAATTTCGGTTACTATTTCAGTTACATGTTGTCTCAGTTACTCACAGTCAGCTTTCCCGAAGCTCATTTTTCCCTGACAATTTCCACTTATTCGATCACTAGTTCGGTCACCCTATCGGCTGATCGAAATCTGAATAACGACTAGCCGAATTATAATTCGGCTACCTACGGTGGTTGGCTTTCCATAACCTTAAATTTCCTGACAGATTCTTTGGTAAACTCGGTCACTAACTCGATCACCCTTTCAACTAACCAAATTCTACTATGTGGCTAACGGAGTTAAATTCGGTTACCTACGGTCACAATTCAAGAACCTTACAGTCTTTAATGAATTTCGGATACCTATTCGGGTAGCCAAAATTTAGAATTCGGCTAACCGACCCGCTTCGGTCACCTCACGGTCAGCTTTCCAGAAGTTGACATTTTCGTGAAACTGACATCAGGTGAATTCGGTCACCTTACGGTTACCTATTCGGCTAACCGAACAGTGTTCAAAACTTCAGAATTTCTGAAGCGAAATTCTGGATTTGAACTCATTGAGTTCAACAACACTTCTATGACTTCCAATTCATATTTAACCTGCACAATACACATTATGGGACCTCCTATCCATTCAATCATTTATAATCTTCTTCTTCCTTCAATCCATTCAATCAGCCCATATACAAAATTCAATTTCTAAACAAAACAGGACTGAAATCACAAGTGCAACAAAATCAAAAGAAAATTATATCATTTAGCATCTAATCACAAGTAACTGTTTATACTTGTCTTAATTTCGAGTTTAACACAAAAGCCCTCTCTTTTGATCTCTATTTAACACAAAATCCACCAAATTCCGAACCCTAACACATAAACAATTCCAAAACGAACTCCTCATAAATTATTTGGGTTACAAACCATTCAATCCAAATCATTTAATAGAACTCAAAAGTTTTAAGAACAACTGAACACTTACTTGAAGCCTTATAAAGAGAAATCTGAGCTTCCTTTCAACTCAAACTCCAAGCAAATTGAAGAAGATGATGGAGAAGATGAAGTAGACGAAATCCCTTCTCTAATTTCACTCACACAACCTCTTATCCAACTAATTGATGAAGAAAATGAGAAAAAAGGATGAAGAAACCTAGGCTTGAGTTCACTCTTAGCTAAAGCTGAAATGAAACCACCGAATAAAATGGGTTATGGGTTCTTCTCAACTCTTATAAGTTGAAGATTGCACTTACGCCCTTCTTCATTTCTTTATTTCTGATTTGAGCCAATTCAAGACTCATTTAATTCATTTGAAGTCAAATGAACTTGAGTATTTTATGAAAGTTAATGTACTCGTCCAGATACATAAGATGGTACCAAGTTTTATCGTATCCGACAAAATACACGAAAATTCGTATTTACGAAAAAGTCCTTAATTTCATTAATTTGAGTATAAAATCAACTCAATCAATCCAATCTCTTCCAAATTCATTCCATTATGCTTAATTCATTCTCTTGAGACTAATTTGATTCATTTTAGTCATTAATCACCGTTAACACAATTAAATACGATTAATCCACACTAATATCAATTAATTAGCGTTAATCTTGATTAGTTCGGGACGAGATGTAATACCTTCTGACCTATAGTGGAGAGAAAAAAATCATTTAATTGTATGGCTGTTTTAGCTTCTCCTTAAACAAAGGTTCAACCGATGGAGAGGAGACAATGTAGTCTCCTCAATAAGGTGGTGACTTAGGGACGTCTGGAGACTATGAAAAGAGACTCTTATTTTTATGGTTTAGAGCTTATTTTCAGTTTAGAGCATTTCGTAAACCACTAATTTTATTTTCTATTTTTTGTACTTACTTTTAAATTATAGCTTTTGCCTCTAAAAAGATTAGCTTAGGAGAGCTGTTTTTTTCTTCTTTTTTCTTAAAGCTTTTCTTAGCCAAAGCGGATGGAGGTAGACAATGCAAGATTTACAAGAATCTCGGATGAAAAAGACCTAATAAAATTTTTAAAATGATGCAAATGATAAGTTCTAAGTTTTAATTTTTATACGGTGGGCCACAGCTACCACAATTCCAAAAAGTGTATCCTAATTACCTCATGAAATTAGAGCTCTTTTATAGTTTTTTCAAATGGACTAATTGAAATTAAGATTTAAAATTTAGAGCTTTTATTTTAGACCTTAATCTAATTAGTTCTTATTAATTAATTAGACTAGAGTTTCCAAATACCTCCTTACATCTTCTTAAAAACTCATGTTTGCCCAATCAAATTGCTACAGCAGTCCTAACAGGCCTAATCTAAAATCTTCTTTTGCAAATATTTTATGGTTAAGGAGACGACCTGTCTAACCTCGAGGGGTAGCTCAGTTGGCCTAGGACCACGGTTTGCACCCGGAGGTTGTGGGTTCGAAACTGCACTACCACACTGGGGCTACATGGGAATTTTACCTGGCTTTCTCTCCTGGGCCCGTAGGGATTATTCTGGCCCAAAGGACTGGGAACCCTGCGTTATCAAAAAAAAAAAAAAAAAAAGGAGACGACCTGTTTCGCTGACTACCTTTATAGTGATGCATTTTAGGTGTTTTGGACTGCATAGTAGTACATGGTTAGACATTTTGGGGGAGATTGAATGGTGATCTAGATGATTGGATTGATGGGCCTAATGCCAGATGTGGTGTCCCTAAAAAATATCCCATATCGAAATATCCTAACCCTTTGATATTTGCCCTGTGGTCAATTGAATATTGTTGATCATAGCTGTGCTTTGTTCGACACATATTTGAAAGTATTGTCAGGCTAACCAAATCACACCAATGGGCTAGAACACCAAATCATGGAATCGCATGTTTCATATTTTCCAGGATTCTCTTCATCAGTCTTCTGAAGCAGATTAGTTTTTGAATTCTAGATTCGTAAAACAAATATGGGCATTTGCTACACCTAACTGCAGTTGCAGAATCCATTTTATATTTGCAGAAGGATAACATCTATCCCAACTTGGGGCCCAAGAACAAGTCGTAGCTCTTGAAAAGAATGAATTTTTCAAACAACAAATCTAAGAACATCGGCCTTTAATCAAGGGGATTTGACATATTAATCCCTCTTGAACCCTGCATCCCCAATTTCATGACTGAAAATCTAATAATGTCACAAGAGTCGTTTGACTTTGGTACACTCTCTTCTTCTTTTTTTTTTAAACTTTTTTGCTGTTCAAACTTGAAAACCCCACACATAAAAAAGCCTAAACAGTCTTCTTATTTGGACCTGGATCCCATGATATCATGGGATTCGGGGTAGAAGAGTAAAAAAAATATTGTGGACCAAAGTCGCATTAATAGGTTTTAAGTCATGAAATTGGGGAAATAGGGTTTAAGGGGAATTAATATGTCAAATCCCCTTGATATTATATGTTTCAACTCTTGAAAAACACACTACATTACCGTTTGATAGAGAGTACTCAAAGGGCTTGCTTGTGTAAAGCCATGGAACAAAAAAGGCCGATTTCCTCTTATGCGAAAACAAAATCTGAAGGTAGGGGTGTTGGACTCCTACTTCTTCACTAAAAAAGAAAATATCTTTTAAATCTTCACCTTCTTTGGAGATTTGTTCTTCACCGAAAAAAGCATATTTAGGGCCTGTTTATGTAGGTGCCGGGGAAATGGAAACCTTTTTACTCTTCCGCGGCACCGCAATTCCTCTGCACCAAGTGGCGAACCAGATTTTTGTTTGAGGGGTGCAAACCTTAATAGGTAGTTTGGTTTTAGGGGCAAATCGAAGATTTTAATATGGATTTTGAGGGTAGACCCACAGTTTTTATTGAGTTTTTTTAAGCACATCGAGGTTTAACGGGTGAGAGTGTGATCAGCATGACTCCCACGAAATGCTCAATTTATATGGTATCCCATAAACATATCGGGACCATGAGGACCCAAACACAAACCGATTATAACTTGGAGATTCTATTTCCATGGAAGAAAAGATTATTCGATGCTCATTCTTTTATATTCATCTTTGATCTTTATTTTTTAACCACTCATGGCAAGAGGAATTTCTAGCTGTTCAAGTCTATGCATTCTACTCATACAAGCAGACCTTAGTAAAGGGCTAATCTGGATTTGGCTTTTTAGACCCAGTGGTGGAGCCCAGTTACATATCCTTGATTTGGTCAAGTGATGAGGTGGGCCCACATGAGCCAAAGGTTGTTCAAGGGCATCTGGTTAGGTCATAAAGCTAATGTCAGCCCAGATCTTTCACTTGGGCTGAAATCCATGCCCGAGCTCAGTTGTTTGGGGAAGTATTACATCCCTTTGTTTTGAATGCGTAAGGGTCAAATTCTGTCAGAGCCAAAAGAATGCCAAACGTTGGCAGAATGATGTCTCGCGATAGGGAGACTCATGCTAGCTACAGCGAGCTTGAATTGGAAAGACCGGTTTGTTCCGAACTCTGTTTTAAGAGTTTGCAAAGGGACTTTTTTCTTGATTGGATTATTATTAGGAGTCTTAAGTACTGTTTTGGGGCTATTTATTGGTGTTTCTCAATACCCTAAATATTACCACTCTTATTAATCTGAATTAGAGATATCTTAGAGAGAGATTATTCTCTAGAACCATTGAGAGATTGTTCTGAAGGACTGCTCTAGAAGGTCATTGTTGCTTCTACTTTCTTGTATAAGATAGTTCATCTTGACTGACAAGGTACGAGGAGATCAAGTAAGGAGAACGGTGAACGATGGAAGTCGTGTTAGTGGATTATGTGCAAGAACAACTACAATCCTTAGGTCGAGGTATAGACTAAGGTAAAGGAGCTTGTGAGTATATCTTGTAAACTGTTCATGAACTCTTGATTTCTGCTTCGTAGTTTTCTCTCTGGATAGGGTTTACACGTTAAATACTGTGTCTGCCTTTTTGTGGTGTGTGAGTGGTAGATAGTTAGTTTTATATTGTCTGATTGGTTATATCTGCTGTATTGATTGGTTAAATTAGAACTAGTAATCCATTCTAGTGGGTCCTGCATCCTTCAGAATGTGTTGGACGCCTGGATAGGCCTATGGTTGAGACTTTGATCCTAATTAGTCTCATGCCTTCATATTTAGCAACACATTTTAGATCTTAGCCAATGTAAAAGGAAGAGTGGAAGATAGACTAGGACTGGATGCCTCTTCCAACCCTGTACCTCATTACTAAAAGACCTATATTTCATATTTGGACAATATTTTCTTAGATTGGCACATTTGCATCAACTTGGAAAATTTTGCACAGCTACTAGACCGATACCATACAAACCAAATCATCCAATTACCACTGGGGTTCAAGAATTGCTGTCCTAGGCCAATGAGCTAGTTGCCTCCTATTCAATTAAGGGCATATAATGATCCATTCATACCACCCATCTGGGACCACATTATTTGTGGAAGAAACTGTGATTCCTACCCCTCCCATCCAAACTCAAGTTCTTAGCATGGAGGGTCTCACCTTAGTAGGTTTATGGAGTACTTACCTCGAATGCAAGATGCATTTACTGTTGATCAGCTTTAGAAACTGTCTTTTATGTTCTTGTGAATTTAATCACATAATTTGTTCCCACTTCCCTTCGAATTCCAAAGGTGCTCACTTCTCACCATTCACATCCAGCTAATTCTGCCTCTCAACTGTGCCGTTGGCATTAGATTCACCTGGTACATTTGGAAAGGCAGCAAGGGCATAAATTTTCACCAAAATGCGCTACTACACCCTAATACGTACCATCATCTCTAAATCATTGCCCTATCACCACCAATGGAAATTTAATTATAATTCCTCGATTGTGCTCAACCAGTGACCAGGCTTTCCAAAGGAGTAATGGAGTGTAACTCTGTTGGATTGGATGAAGCTGAATTTCATTGGATCCTATTACCCATTTTCCCCAATTGTTCGCCATTGGTGGCATAGATCGTTGTTATATAAGCCATGTTCTATTAGCCAACGCTGGTAGCATTGTCTCTTCAAGCCCTCTTAAGGCTGTGTTAAGGTCACTTCTCCATGTTGAACAATTTGCCATGAGATGAATGTTGAGTAGGGATGGCAATGGGTCAAGTTTAAATGAGGACCCACCCTGAGCCGCTTTTACACCCCGAACCCACTTAATCTTGTTTCTTCCTAATTAATCGTGTTTTATATAAAGTAAATATACTGAGATACTAATTAAGTTATTTAGTGTAAATTTGTTTTATATCAGTCTTTGGGTTAGACTTTGAGTCTTGGGTCGGTAGTTTAGACCCGATCCAACCCATTTAGGCAAAGCCGGGGATTGTTTCGTAAATTGGGTTTTTTTTGCATTTTGCATCATATGCCCATCTTCTTGATATCATCGTGTGCATCTCGTTGAGCACACCATTTTTCATATTGAACACTTTCTTGTTAGACCTCAAATTAACCAAGTAGGCTTGCATTTGACTCAAAATGAAATAATGAATAAGTGCCTGGGCTTTCTTATAAAATCTAGAACTATTCACTTAAAAACTTACTTCCTCAAGATTAATCGATTCATTCTACTTGTTGTAGAGAGGAAACTATTCCAGCGTCTTTTCATCTTCTTCGTTGCATCTTCTCTCTTCTTCTACTCTCAAGCAAGCTTATGCATGTACCAATGGAGGAAGGAATGAGCTTCACCATCCTCTCCTCTACCTATGTATCCCCATAAGGCCATAACCTTAAAAAAAAAATTTCCTCCTTCCTCTTCGTTTTGCTAGATCAAGTGAGGAACTCTTTCCTTCTTCACTTTCAATTAAGAGATGATGTCAAAGGACTCACCCATTTTACATGCCTGCATTTTTATAGTTCTTTGGGTATTATCTTCTTAATAGGGTTGTGAATTTGGGGGTTTCTATTGCTGGGCTTAAGAAGAAGACTGAGTGTGTGAAAAGCTTGGTTTTAAGGAAAGTATAACCTCTAATCTTTTATGCATGTTGTAGTTATTAATTGATTCTATAATTCTAAATTCATTGTATTATTTCTAGCCTCCTTCATGTGTTAATGTTGAAAGGGCAGTGTTTAGTAGTGATGCTCAGGCCCCTGGGCTGGATCTAGGCTTAATAAATGGCTTAATATCTAAATGAACAGGACATGAGTAAGCTTTTACCAACATGTCTTGACCCTTCACTTCATAACAAATAATTTCTGCACCAAGTTCTTATGGTAATTTTTAGTGATTGGTAAGTCTAAGGTCTACTGATATGATGGAAAGTCCAATAAAACTCATCCAATGCTGGAAATCAAGGTGTACTCTGACCAGTATAGGAGAATACAATTGGCCCATTTAAACAATAGAACATACCTTGGAACCCCCAAATGTTTGAGAAAAGGTGGCACTCATTCAATTATAGAAATCACTGAAACTACCTGCATTTGAACTGTGTTTTGATTACTAGGTCAAAGCCTGATATGTACATTAAAATACCCAAAAAGGACTTTGGGTTTTGGTTTGGTTTGGTTTGTTGAATTCAGGTTGAACCTTACCAAGCACTTTGAGTGCAGGGAGTAGTTCGGAAGCTGCTGGAATCATGGGGAAACAATGAAGAAAGCAGTGACCATCTTGAAGACAATATTAATCCGTCATTAATATTCCAAAGGATGATTAGACCTTTTATATATTAACCAATAGGGACTTTAAATGGACCTTGTACGACCTTAGACCGGAACCTTGACCTGTCATACTAAAGGAACTAATAAATACATGATTAGTCTTTTGAGGCTAAAACTAGTCATGTACATTATCCGGTTGATTTAATTGTTTTACCAAGAGTGTTGAGTTAGTGAATTCGATGTGATCCATTTACACTTGTGACACCAAAATAAAGAAAGCAACATTTCGAATCCTTTAACTTTACATCGGAATGGAAATGAAAGACAACGGATAAATAGTTTAGAGTTGGCTAGGAAATCACATTGACCCTCTGTTAATTTTATAAAGCATGTGCATCTTGAATTTCTCTACCATGAGTTCACGTGTCATATCAATGTTCATATACATAGATTGTACTCCTTTTGTTTATTATTTACATTTTCACCGTAGTGTTAATATGTTTCAATTGCATTATAAACTTGAGAAATCTTGAGTAGGGTGTGAACGAATTGAATTGTAATGTCTGAAATGATTAGTGTGATCTACTCAAGTTTAGTGTGATAATTGATTGAATGAGTCGGTACTCCTTAGCTTTCGACCGGACGATACCCGATGGGGTTGGCTCTTGGTTTAGATTGTGAACGTCGCTGCGCAGTAGACAATCTGGAGCACTAGAACTCCAGAAACCGGGTAGCCGGTTGAACCTTTGGCCGGGTCATTGGTGACATCCCAAAATGCGTGCCCTTATTGAGGGGATTTAGCTAATGTGGTAACCAACTAGTTGTATATGTTTTCAATATTATTGACTCTTCAAGCATGAATTATATTTGAATGCACAATCGCCTAGTCTACTTTATGTGATCTCCTTTAACCTTCCGTCATTAATTCTGAATTGATACAGCATGTGTAATTGGATTATTGCTTATACTCCGCGGAATCGTTGTATTCATTAGCTCTTCTTGGTGTTACAGACACAGGTCCCAATCCCGGTCCTAAGGAGACCGAGGAGGGAGAGGAGGAGGCCGTCGAGGTACCTCCAGGCTTAGAAGAGTGGACGGCTGAAGGAGCTGTCTAACTCTTGTCTTCGGAGAGCGCCATATTTTCCTCCTTGTTAATAGTATACTTTTGTGAAGTTGAACTAGATATACTTTTGGTATTGTTGTACATAGATACTTTTGTATTATTGAAGTAGAGTAAGTTTTTAATTCCCTACTTCTTAATAGTAATGAAACCATCTTGTGTATAATGAACTTGAATGTTTGGACAGCTCATTATATGATATCAATATATGTTTTTATTAATGCTTCCGCCGATAAATGTACAAAGACGGGTGTCTGAGAGCATGTTTCACATGTGCAAAGTGGATTATCTCCTTCGTGACTCACACTTGCCCCGAAACAGGTGTGATGAGCATGGGATTACGCGTGTCACACCTCGGGAATTTCCCTTGGCCAGGTAATTTTGGGACCGGGATGTGACATACGTAAGTATGGTATCAAAGCATGAAAAGTCTTTCTCAAAAACGTAGAAACTAATGGAAATGCGGTGAGAATGCGATAGAATGGAAAATGAAAGACAATGGATAAATAGTTTAGAGTTGGCTAGGAAATCACCTTGACTCTCTTTTAATTTTATAAACCATGTGCATCTTGAATTACTCTACCATGAGTTAACGTGTCATATCAATGTTCATATACATAGATTATACTCCTTTTATTTATTATTTACATTTTCACTATAGCGTTAATATGTTTCAATTGCATTATAAACTTGAGAAGTCTTGAGTGAGGTGTGAACGAATTGAATTGTAATGTGTGAAATGATTAGTGTGATCCACTCAAGTTTAGTGTGATTATTGATTGAATGAGTCGGTACTCCTTAGCTTTCGACCGGACGATACTCGATGGGGTTGGCTCTTGGTTTAGATTGTGAACGTTGCTGCGCAGTAGACAATCTGGAGCACTAGAACTCCAGAAACCGGGTAGCCGGTTGAACCTTTGGCCGGGTCATTGGTGACATCCCAAAATGCGTGCCCTCATTGAGGGGATTTAGCTAATGTGGTAACCAACTAGTTGTATATGTTTTCAATATTATTGACTCTTCAAGCATGAATTATATTTAAATGAACAATCGCCTAGTCTACTTTATGTGATCTCCTTTAACCTTCCGTCATTAATTCTGAATTGATACAGCATGTGTAATTGGATTATTGCTTATACTCCGCAGAATCGTTGTATTCATTAGCTCTTCTTGGTGTTACAGACGCAGGTCCCAATCCCGGTACTAAGGAGACCGAGGAGGGAAAGGAGGGGGCCCTCGAGGTACCTCCAGGCTTAGAAGAGTGGACGGCTGAAAGAGCTCTCTAACTCTTGTCTTCAGAGAACGCCATATTTTCCTCCTTGTTAATAGTATACTTTTGTGAATTTGAACTCGATATATTTTTGGTATTGTTGTACGTAGATACTTTTTGTATTATTGAAGTAGAGTAAGTTTTTAATTCTCTACTTCTTAATAGTAATGAAACCATCTTGTGTATAATAAACTTGAATGTTTGGACAGTTCATGATTGATATGATACCAATATATGTTTTGATTAAATGCTTCCGCTAATAAATGTACAAAGACAGGTGTCTGAGAGCATGTTTCACATGTGCAAAGTGGATTATCTCCTTCGTGACTCACACTTGCCCCGAAACAGGTGTGATGAGCACAGGAGTACACGTGTCACACCTCGGAAATTACCCTTGGCCAGGTAATTTAGGGACCGGGATGTGATAGCTGCTCCTATGGGGGTGGGGTTTGGTATTGCGTTGGCAGGGTTCAGGTTGGGTATGATTTTCCATATACTAACCTGAGGTGGGTTTGGGCTTGGGTTTTGGGTGCATCTAACCCGCCGTGTCCCGTATGTCTTCACTTTATATATTACCAAGTGAGATTTTTCATATGAGATTAGTTAATCAATGTAAATGGTACTAAGGAGTGACATTTTCTTATATATCCGTGGTCTCAAATCTTCCTTAACACATGCTCTTTTACATAATACTCCTTCACACGAGCTTTTGAAAATAATACCTGGTCTCTATGTATTTAAATGGGCCTATTTATTTGTATGGAATTGGATGCATGAGACTTCATTGTCAAATGGGCCGATTTGTTTTCATTAAATCGGAATACTAGGGCTTGTTTATTTGTTTATTTGTATGGAGTGAAATATTTATGTAGATGAAAAACATTCATATTTTTTTAATCTAATAATAAAATAAAATAAAATAAAAATAAAAATAAAAAAAAACAGGTTTCATGTATTTATACATGCACATATATTTCAGAAGAATTTACGGTGCAAGTCCCCGTAGGATCCCATACCACTCTTGAGGTCCCAGAAACACCGTATTTATGGATAAGGTCCTCAAGGAGCTTTTTTTTTTTTTCTTCTTTTTTGTCGTTTAGCGATTGATCGATATCAACCGTTACCGTTCTACTGTGGTTGTTCTTGATTTGCATAACCCAAATAGAAATTGGGGTTTTCATGAGTATTGTAGCTAGCTTTCAGGACCTCATAATCCTTCTCCAGCTGCTTTGGCTTCCACCAAGCTCGCCGGTTCTGAAACCATATTGCAACTTCCCGAGGCTGCAGGCCAAGATCCCTAGCTAGCTGGATTTTTCTCTCAGGCTCAAGCTTATTTTCAACCTCGAAGCTCCTCTCGAGGAACTGAACTTGATCAGCTGAGAGGCGCCTCTTCTTCTCAGGTTGATGGAAGCATTCATCCAAGTCCTAGTCACCGGTTTCCTCGGGGGATCAAGTGACCGGAAAAATGACATATCAATTGTGTTTCCACCAACATCTTCAAAACTAACCATGGATCTTGTACCTGGACCAGTCACTGGATTTTAGAGGACAATATATAATTATAATCACAAAAGCATATTAAAATGTCCCAACCATCGCTTCAGTGTGTGATTCTTAAGACTAATAGTTCTCTTCTACAGCCTAAAAAATGGGTCCAGCAGACTCCTGAAGGTTCATTGACAGTCCTCGTACTGAACTGTCGTGGAAAATTTAACAAAATGAAGGAGGCTATCATGAGCTGAAATGAGAGACTGGGCCTGTGCACAACCACCTCTCTCTCTCTCTCTCTCCCAGAGGAATCCCCTACTTTTGCACTGGCCAGCTCCCCTCTTCTCCCTCCTCCTCCCCTCCCCTTTTCTCCTTCCCAAAAAACTCAATTTCTATTTGGGTTCTGCAAATTGAGAGCAACCACCGCAGAACAGTCGATATCGACCAATCGCTAAACGATAAAAAAATACAAAAACACACCTTGAGAACATTATCTATAAATACGGTGATTCTGGGACCTCAAGAGTAGTATAGGGTCCTATGAGGACTTGCGCCATAAATTTCTCTATATTTCATATATGGGAAATATTCAAGTGAGAACTAGTTCTCACATATTATGTAAGAACTTTTTTGTGGGGCCCAACCAGCAACCCATCCAAACCTAACAACCAATAGGAAATCTTTGATAGTCATTAATTACAAAGATTGGCACACATCCAAATGGACTGAACCGTTGGATCGAGGGTTGAATATTGTTTTGAATATAAAGCCATTAAACTTGTGGGCCACGGATGAAGGGGTTATGGGCATGGGTTTGGGGTCAAACTTGATACATGGAGTGGTCTCACATAGATCTTTCCATCCCCCTTGGTCCCATCTCCAAATGGGGCCCACAATTGGGCCCCACAAAAAAGTTTTCACATAATATATGAGAACTAGTTCTCACTTGAATATTTCCCTTCATATATATATATATATATATATATATATATAATAGGGAGATGCTCTTGTAAAAGACACTCTCACATTACTATGAGAGATAAGGGGGCTATGAGAGATAAAAGTGGGTGCCCTCACATTTAAGTTGTTGACATTGGATATGGATATGAGGGCTATGAGAGATAAAGGTGGGTGCCCCCACATTTAGGTTGTTGACATTGGATATGGATATGAGGGCCCCCCTTATCTCTCATAGTAATGTGAGAGTGTCTTTCACAAGAGCATCTCCCTATTATATATATATATATATATATATATATATATATAATAGACAAAAAGCATATATAGACACATGTATGTTAATGGGCAAAGGGCTCGGCCCTACTTGACTGTGGCTCGGCCCTCAAGGTGGTAAACTTTTTGAAGGATAACAAGAAAAGCTGTCATTTTCACCTGCTTGGACAAATCGAGCCCTCTCATCAAAGGAAATGGATTCCCTGTTTGGTCCAAACAGGTATCAGAAAATGCCACGTAGGAGAGATGTCACATCTCTTCACCTCAAAAAAAAATTCTATCTCCTTAAAAAATTTCATTTTCCCATTTGGCACCCGCTAATTGGACCAAACAGGTTTCCCTGCTTGGTCCAAAAAGGAGATTCGGATCCCCCATCAAAAGGCATGATGGACAACCCTATTCACAAGTATCATTCTATATCAGAATCGCAGGCCATGTGGCAGATTCCTTGGCCAAATTCAATTGGCCAACAGGCCCGACACTCACAAGACTAGAAATGTCCTGCCATACATTCTGTATTTTTCATGCGAGCAAGACATGCAGTATGACAATCTCTCAAATCAACTCCACTAGGCAAGATAGTTCTCTATAGTTAAGAGCAGACCAAATCAACAATTATTCAAAATTAAAAGTACCTAAAATCACTGACAACCAAACTAATCATTATCTAACCTAACAATCGCTAAGATCCCCCTCAATCCCATGATATTTGTAATTGTAATTGTTTTACTTTAAAAATAAAAACCCTTTCAATTTGAAACAATCATGTCTTCTTAGGATCATCTTCTCTTTGTGATCCATCACAGTCACAACCCGCATAAAATTTGATGAAGATGGTGAGATCGTAACTTGGATGGATGGATAGGAGAGGATGCTTATCATTTTATGAATTTGACGAAGATCAATAAAATGTCATCCATCACAGTTGCAACCCACATAGAATTTGACGAAGATGGCGAGATCCTAACTTGGATGGATAGGAGAGGATTCTTATCATTTTATTGAAATAAGAAAATTGATAATGATAATTGTAGAAGCGAGATCATACCCGAATTAAGCACAATATCATCATCATAAATGTGATGAGAGGAAATCCTCTCAATTTATACGTGACAATGACAAGATTATTCAAATTCAAACTTAAACCTAAAATCTTTAACAAATCTCTGTTTTATCTCTAATAACTAAAACCAACCTAATCCTATCTTATCTTCTAATATAATAATCTCTAACAAATAGATGGTCAAAATTGAAATCAAAATCACTCATGCCCATTTATTAGATGGGTCCCATTTCATGCTACTTTAACTAGGGGGTGGCCAAGGGATCCGATCGGGTAAAAATGGGTGGAGGTAAAGAGGGGTTTTTATAGGTTAAAGCCCAACCCATATCCAACCCATTTAAAGCGACTTAGGCATCCTTAACTTTCTTTAACATGACCTAACTTGCATCACCCCATGAATAAAGGAAAGAATAAGAAGAAAACAAAGAATAAGAAGGGAAGATGAGCCTCTGAGTTTTGTATCATTGCTTGATATTTTAACGGATCCATCTTTTGTGACCGTTTGCAATGATATATACTATATAGGTCCAAGGGCAATGCACAAATGGTGCTCGGCTTGGCCAATGAAGTATAATCTTTCGATAGAATTGGCTATTCCTTGCCTTATATCCAATACTCAAGTGATTGGTAAATTCGGGGAAAGCATAATTCAAGGAAATGGGATCAAAGAAAAAAACATGGTCAAAGAAGGAAAACTAAAGATGAACAGTTAGGATAATACATAGACAAAATTTTATGTAATCCATCCCCTAAGGCTCAAACTATGAATAAAATTAAAGATGGACGGTTAGTATAATGTACGGACAAGATTTTACGTAAGCCCCCCCGCCCCCCCACCCCCCAAAAAAAAAATAAAAAACCATTTTATTTAAATTGGAGAGAGTAAAATGAGGTGAGGGTTTTAAAGCCCTTACAGATTGTAACTTTACTCTCTTTTTACTTCTTCCAGCTAAACACCCAAATTAAAATTTTCTGTCACATTAATTAATTCTCTACTCTCCTTGTGCTCTACTCCTACTAAATAAAAAAGCCTAGTTACCATTCCTTGTTTGTTAACACGAGAGGAAGTAGTAAAATAAGGGTGGGGTTCACATCACAAATTTTACTCCTCTCCACTTAATTAGGTTTGGGGGAAAGTAAAATAAAGTGAGCAAAAACTGGAGTCAACCCTGTAAGTCATATCAATTTTTATCCTGGCTACTTTTACTTCTTCCATCCTACCGCCCGGAATACAAGCTTTGTATCATATCAGCCCACTTTTACTTCTCTAGTTCTCTTCTTCTCTGCTTATGCTGAGGGCCTGTTTGTTTGGAAGAATTGTGCAAATTCTTGTCTGAGAGGATTCTGCGAATTCCAAATTTTGCCCCCCAAAGTAGAATTTCAAATGCTCAAAACCCTTCTAGCATTTGAAATGCTAGAATTCTGAGAATATATAAGGCTAACACTGTGTTTGGGAAGGGAGGAGGGGAAGGGAGGGAAAATTTGAGGGGGAAGGAAAATGAAGGGGAGGGGAGGGAAAACTTGTTTGGGAAGTGAAAAAGTAGGGGAATGGAAGGGAAAAAGTATAATTTTGTTTGTTTGTGAGGTATGGAGAAAAAGACCATTTTATCCTTACTTTTGAAAAAATTACAATTGGACATAAAAGAGCAATTTTGTACTTTCCTCCCCTTTCCCCTCTTTCTCCCTCATTATCCCCCATTTTTGGGGAAGGTTCACCCCCCCCCCCCCCCCCCCCATTTTCCACCCTGCCAAACACACTGTAAAAGTGTATTTTCATGTCGTCTAGAATTCTAAAATCATGCATCAAACAGAGTATTTGGAATGCACATGGGATAAGATGTCACATCATGTGATAAATCCCCAGCAAGCCTAATTCCTTGTCAGAAATGCCCTTAACCAAACAGGCTCTAAACAAACATGCTAACAAATCAATTCAGATCAAAATAGGTCATGCGGCCAATTCAAACTCAGCCCATTTTACTGTTAATCCCAGGTTAACTTGACCTATGACCAACCAGCATAAAAACGGGTTGAGTTATGTGGGCTGGATATGGTTGGGTCAGAGTGTTGGGTTGGATTGCCACCCTAGTTTTGACCCAATTACCCCCTTCATTTCAAATGCAGGCTTGCACTTCTTCCCTTCTCTTACTGCAAATTCTACAGGAACCCCTAAATCATTCATGGTCAAACAAAGCATGATAATTCATCCAAATAGACATTGGAGGCTCAGACCCCAGGGCTTCATAGCTTGGGCACGTGGCAACCTTTGATTGGCTATTGCATCCATTGTTTGAATAACCCACAAGATTCCACAGGCCACCCGCCATGGTCAAAAGAATCCAAGGCGGTGTATTCAATGATCAAAGATTACAAGAAAATGCTGGTGGGGCCCACAACAAGAAATTTTGAGATTGGCTATTATAGTGGGTCACCTAATACCATTAAAAGCAATGTGGTGGGTCCCACCATCAGGCCCTAACACGACATTGATGTCATATTCGGAGTGGTTAATTCCTATGGGCAGAGTGGAAGTTCGGCTGTTTTGATTCAAAGATACAATAACAATAAGATCAATGTCAAAGCAAGAGTGCAACGGTTTCGGCGATGATCGCTACCTTCCACCCTTTTATAATGTCCTAAGTGTTTTTATTTTTTTAATTCAATGATTAAGGGTTTGCCGATGATGAACGATTACGGATAGATCGAAATAGAGCAATAAAATTTATGTAGTCGATCCTAATTAACATAATTGAAATAAGGCTTTGATGATGATCAATGATTAACGGTTTGTTCTTCCGTTTTAATTTTATTAGAATTATAAGCAATGCATTCTTGTTGAGGGAACGGAATTTGAAGAAATGAAGTTAAAGAGATCTACAAATGGCTGTCAAATAGTGTTTCATTTACTAAGAAACGATCATCCACGCATCTCCTATATATCACTCCACTAAAACAGATCATCTGAGAAAGTATTTAAGTGGGTCTCATCTCCACCTTATTGCCTATTTGGTTGCATAGAATTGAATTCTTAGAAATTCTGAAAAATGCATTGCCATCGATAAAGGTGGTTAAAATTGGAGAAACAATGATAAATATTCATAAATGGCTATCAAAATCTCTTTTGTGTGGAAAATAGTTAGGCAGCGATCACCCTATTAATTCAAATTTTAGAAAAGTTTGGGTCCCATCTACATCTTTACCATTTTCACCTTTCACCTCTTTGATATTTATTCATTGAAAATTGTTATGTTACCTCTTTTATCATTCTTGACCATACGAATTCAATCTGCCCAAAAGTTCAAATGTCTTCACCCTTTCATTTCCAATATTTTGTTGCAGCAAAATATTTATTTGTGCATTTAATTTGTGTAGCTACCATTGTGTAGCATTAAAAAATTTTGTGTCTAAAATGCTTAGCAGGGCCCGCATATTGGATGGGCCTCCATCAACATGATCAAAGCATGAAGTATGCATGACCATGACAAGGCTACGTACACAATGCCAACTTTTCAACCCATGTATAGCCTTTTGAATGAAAGCAGATGGGGGGCACCATTTGCTATTAGGCCATTACCTCATGCTCAAGAGGATTTTTCTTCTTAGTCAAGAAACATACCCGTAATCCATGCTGCTCCTTGTTCACATGTAGTTTTCAAATTGAACCAAGTGATATAATTAGACTATTTTCATGTTTAAGCATGGTTAGTCTTGACCTTCTCTAAGGTCATATTTGGCAACCAAATCTTTAGGGAAAAGATTTTTTATTTTCATAAATTTAGGGTAGATCCATGTTTAGCAATTATAAATTCCTAAGGATTTGGATGAATGAAAATCCTCATTTGTTGGATTTTCATATCTAACCACCCACCACCTTAGGATTTAGAAATCATCTCTTGAGTGGATTTGTAGAACTAATCCTATTTTTCTTAGCTATATGCATTGATACACATCAAGATCAATGTGAAATCTTCGATTGTATAAATCCCTAGCAAGGAATTTTTATTTCGGTGGTAGTGAACAATCATCAAATCTATGGATTCATCGCCTGTTACCAAACGTGCCCTAAAAGTCTTCCATTCTGCATGGTCATATAAAATGGTTTCCAAAACTAGGTGTATCAGTCGAAATATTGGTCATCCTCTGACTTTTCATTTGTCTGAGCCTTTCTTTCTAAAATGGGAAATTTTGAAAAAAAAAAAATTGAAAAAAGTAAGTACATGAGGATCTTCAATTTTTATTGACTTTCAGTGTTTATATGTCAATAAAATAACAAGATGGAATATAAAGACGGTGAGAATGGGGATTTAATAATTTGAACTTTTGGATTAAAATCAATAGAAAATTAGTTGTAGTGAACACCTTTTTCATGTGGGGGTGATGCGACTGGTTTTACCTAGATGTTGTTGAACCATGCACATAAATAACATCATTTAGCAAGCTTGGGGACGGCAATGGGTCCACTTCAACGGGACGTGCTGGCCCCGCTCTTATTATGGTTTGATTTGATAGTGGGTTTGTTTTTCCCGAATAAATATAGGATTTTGTTTTTCAATCCAAATTGGGGTGGTGCTAAAAAAAAAGTCACTTTTAGCAGCGGAAAGAACAACCTTTAGTGGCAGTTTTTTCCCGCCACTAAAATGGCCTTAATCCTCCAGAGGGTTGACAAGGGGGCTTTCACAGTACTTCTTGCCGTGGAAAGTCTCCTTTTTTTCTATAGTGCAGGTTAGGTTTTCCGACAGGATTTCTCCTATAGATGGATGGGGGTTTCAAGTTTTAGTATAGCTACATGCTTGTTCTTTTATTATAATTTCTAACTAGAATTTGGAAATTCATGGACGTAATTTAATGGCTTGTCCTTGACATTTGAGAATAACATGTTTCTTTTTTAGAATTCCAAAATTCGACAATGTAAAAAGTCTTAAATAACCTTTGAAATTCCAACCTCTTTGCGTTTTGGTAAAATTTTCGGATGCACAAGTACAAAAAAGGAGAATTTAGAAATTCTACAAACAAGAATTCATTGAATTCCAAAAACGAAAAGTGCCCGACATGAGCAAGCTTATATACTAAACTTCTTTTGTGTTATTTTGAAAAATCAGTTGCCATTAAATCACAGGGTGAGTCTAGTACCATACATGATAAACCAATTTGTGATGGGCTGCGACAGTCAGATTAAGTTTGATTGCATCCCCACTTTAAGAAGAAGCGATAGCGAAAATAGACCAAGTGAAATCTTGATTAAGCATGATAAGGCAAGCATTTTCCTTTCAGATTCTAATGACTAAAGAGCAAGCAATAATATCTCCCTCTCTCCCTCCCTCCCTCTCCACACGTGGTAAATATTCTTCCAAGGACAATCCGCATGGTGACATCCATGCGGATAGCTGTGTAAGGCTCACCTAGGCACTGATTTGAATGGACCATCAAAAGCCCCACCCCCTAGTTACACTTGATCCATTAGATTTTCACCGATATGAATATACTGGACTGTTGTATAGAGGGTCGAAATCATTTTGATATAAAATCCATTAATCTTGTTGGACATAGAGCAAGGGGTTAGGATGACCCGATGGACTTACAATCTTGCACATAGGTAGGTCACATCCAGATCTTCCAATCCTTCATTGTTCCCATGACTAATGGGGCCCCACAAGGTTGTCCGCTTAGACGCCCATTGGAACCATCTATAGGAGGGTCTATACATACCTACACACATATAATTTCGCTCCTGTACATACACCTCATATAGAACAATCTATACAACGTAGCATGATGGTCCCCACTTATCACCAATTCGAACCATCCACACGACAAAAACCAACTCTATTGATCCCTAGGTCTTGCACGTTTCTCAATGGATTGGTTCTTGGATTAAGGGACATTTCTTTATATATAGAGGCCCCCTATCCTCATCTCGAGCTGAGGATAAGGGCGTTCGCTCAATAGCCTGGGGTCCACCTGGGGACCCACATGGGAATGGAGATGGGGGGGATTTGAAGGACACACAGGGACCCTCCACTCTACAAAAAATCAATCATATCCTTAATTTCTATCATCCCCATTTGTGCCACAAAACTTTAACGGTGTACAGTCCATTCGGATGGGTGTCACTCGATCTAACGGTCCAGTTTAATCAGATGGGGCCAAATTTTGATGGACATGTACAATTCTTCCCCCCGGGGGGTTGTGTTTGATCCATTTGGATGGACCAAACAATGGGCCCCACCCTAGGCAGTGGACAACCCTTTCCCGCCTGCTTGAGTTGTGAAAGGGCTGGCCATATATATATATATATATATATATATATATATATATATATATATATATATATATATATATATATAGCAAGGCAAAATTTTCGTAAGCACATGCTTGTGGGGCTTACCTTTGGCCCATCCAAATGGACCAAACACATTACCCCCCTAAATTACACATGTCCACCAACTTTCGATCAGATCCAAATTTATGGGATCGTTGGATCGACTATGTATCGATCCGATTGGACCGTTGACCATTTAACTTTTGGGCCTAGATAGAGATGATAGAAATCACGGTTGTGGCTAATTTTTGCAGAGAGGAGGATTCAAGGGAGTCCTTGAAATCCCCCCATCCCCATCCTCATGTGAGTCCCCAGGTGAGCCCCGTTACACACTTGAGCTTAGGAGAGTTGCCCCCCCCCCCGCACACACACATATAATATATATAAGGGAAGCTCTCCTAAGCTGCAGCTTAGGATAAGGTAAGCTAAGACAAGCTCAAGTGTGTGGTCAAGCCCACCTAGGGACCCACAAGGGAGTGGGGATGGGGGGATTTCAAGAACTCCCTGGGACTCTCCTCTGCGAAAAATCAACTCCGACCGTGGTTTCTATTATCTCCATCTAGGCCCCAAAAGTTTAGTGGTCAAAAATCCATTCGGATCGGTACATAATTGATCCAATTGTCTAGTAAATTCGGATTTGATCAAAACTTGGTGGACATGTGCAATTTAGGGGGATCATGTGTTTGGTCCATTTGGATGGACCAAGGGTGGGCTTTACGAAAATTTATCCTAAGCTTTAGCTAAGGAGAGCCTTGGCCATATATATATGGGCAATATTCATGTGCATCCTTCCCTCACCATATGGTGAGAGACAAAGTCAATGGAACCCTAGGTCATGGGACTTGGGGGGTATGGAAAGAGTCATCTGAGATGAGTCCATATATCAAGTTTGAGGTCAATCCCAAGTTTCTAACCCCTTCATTTACAACCCACAAATTTAACAACTTTATATTAAAGAAAAATTTTGACCCTCAATCCAACAGTCCAATCCAATCGGATTAATGAAAACTCAATTGATCAATTGTAGTTTAGGGGGTTCCCTGTATGTGGATGATTTGGATGAATCATAAAGTGGCCCTACTATGTTGTCCCTCACTGTGAGGGACAACATAGTAGGGTCGACTTTATGATACATCCGAACAATCGACACAAATGGGACCCCCTAAATGGCAATGGGTTCATCGAGTCTTCACCTATCTAAATGGATTGGACCGTTGGATTGAGGATCAACTTTTGAGCTTTAGTATAGAGTTGTTAAATTTGTGGGCCACGGATGAAGGGGTTAGAGGCATGTGATTGATTTCAAACTTTATATATGGGCCCATCCAATATGTCTCTTTTCATCCCCGACAAGTCTCATGATCGGTGGCGCTCTAAGTGGGCTCCATTAAGTTTGTCCCTCATCATATGGTGAGGGATGGTTGATCATAAATGTTCTCCTATTTTATATATATTACACTACAAAACTCCCATTCTTTTGACTTAGTCAATGAAAGTGTGACACATGTCATCAATGATAAGCTTATCCATTCTCTCTCTTAAATATTTTCTTATAAATGTGGATCTTTTATAGATTCTCAAAAAGAAGCATGTACAAGATCATTACTCTCTCTCTCTCTCTCTCTCTCTCTCTCTCTTTATTATATATATATGAGCCCCCCTTCCTTCCCATAGTAGTGTGAGAGTTACTCTCATAGGAGCATTTCCCTATGTATATATATAATCATTAAACTTGTGGGCTATGAATCAAGGGGTTAGATACTTTACCTTTCTTTAATCCATATTAAGAGCTTTGACATGCATTAGAATGGGTCCCACACACAATTCGCAACTCATTTCACACCTGAAGTGGAAGTTTCTTCAATGGATCAGAACGGTGTCCACGCAGGGTAAAAACACCCACTTTGTGTAAGGCCCACTTAGCTTCTTAATAGCAAAGAGTAGAGAACAATCTTAATCCTTTGGCTTAGAGACTAGAGCTGAATGAGTGAAACTCCACAGTGAAACCTACCTATTAAAAATATGAACTCCAATAGCTTTGAATATGTTACATGATAAACTTCTATGGTAGGCCTAGGATGTCAGCTGAGAAATGGAATAGGGCTAGACTATCAAAATCCAACTAGCTTTGGATACACTAAGGTCAATTTGGAAAATAAATCCTTGGGGGTTTCTCACCAACTTTCTACAAAGTCGTGGAAAACTCAAGTTTAACAATTGTAAATATTGAGAATTTGGGTCCATAAAAATCCTCATTTGTTTAGGGTTTTCTAGTCTAACCATCACATGCAGATATGAAAGTCCTCATTTTTGTAGATTTACTCTTTGATACCGATTTTTACAACAATACAGTTCAGTATGCACTAATATCGATGTGAAACTTTAACTATATATATTCTCTTTTACCAAAAAAAAAAAAAAACTATATAAATCCTCACCGAGAAACCCCCATTTCAAGGCAGTGAGAGATCCTCAAATCTACAAATTCATCAATAAGACCTTACCCGTTGCCAATGTTAAAATTCTTGTTTCTAATAGTGTCAATAACCTCTCAATTTGCCCATTGAAGTTTCCAAAACTATTGCAAGTTGACAACATTACCCAAACCCCATAAAATTAGCTCATCATTTTAATGACAAATTTTAAAAAAATTCCTGCATCTTTGGTCCCATTTTCTTGGGATTTTATATTAGGGGCTCACCTATGGTCAATCCAATCCGTTAACATGCACATTCTGCCTGAATTGACACTGGTCCAAGCATGATTGGATTCCTTTAAACAAGTTTGCCCAAATTAGCCATTAAACTTT